>PDNA01000279.1:0-30456 GCA_002573605.1 Polytolypa hystricis UAMH7299 | reverse complement strand
GGGGGGGGAAGTTGATGTATCATGAACAATGGGCCCCACGAGACTAATGATGGAATAGTCTGTTACGATCTTTCCTCTCATCTTCTCCGCAGTGGTCGGAAAGCTCACCAAACGAATCGCGGCGTGGAGACTCGGGCGAGGCAACCGCTTACAACCGCTTGAGCAATTAAACGGGAGCTCAACGCTCGTCAACACACGATATCCACCCACGTGGTCCTGCGCTCATTCAACCTCTTAGGCGTCTTCTTGGTGTTACTATGGACAATCTCTCCTCTGGGCGGCCAGTCTTCGCTATATATTGTTCGAGTACGCTAGGGGACGCAGTCGTCAATGGTCTCACTTAACTACCTCAGTAGTAGTAGTGTGAGTAAATTAGTGGTAGTAGATATGATGGCTGACTTATCCGCATATACTAACACGCTGTATGCAAGCAGCGTTCTTGCGCCAGAGAATATCAAGCAATCGCTTATGGATTCTTGGGGAAACGTTAAGATTCCGTTCCTCTCATCGATCCCATCTCCTGCAAACAGCTCAGGATGGGTAGGAGTTGGAGATGATCCGTATCCCTACTCTGCGCTTTTCGATGTCCCGATAACTGGGCTTAAACGACCCGGGAATACGACTCTATATCTGAACTCGACAAACTATGAACTGCAATTCCAGGAGTCCGTAGGGGAAAAACCTCCATTGGATGGGTCTGGGTTCTCGATCTCTCTCATGCCAACGGTTACAGACGGAAAGAACCGATCTCTATTCCACTTCCAGCCATACGGTGGAAATTTTTTCAGCATACTTTAACCTCACACTAGCATATGTTCAGTCAGCGGTATCATGTGCTGATACCGGTGCTGCACGGCCGGACTGCGCCGTCACTGCTATGCGAGAGATTAACCAATTTGACCGCCAATGGGCCAGTAACCAAAAGCTTCATAATATGCTTATTAATCTGAGCGGCAACACCAGGAAAAGCTTTTCTGCATCACAAGCATATCTTCACAACCCAAACACCCCTGTAGCGGCGAATCTATCTGGCTACGCAGGCCCCATGTCGCTTATGGACGTTCTATCCGTGCCTTTGGCGCAGCTCTTCAACACCTTTGTTTTTGCGGGTATTGATCCACAAGGTGTCCTCCAAAGTGCACCCTCGGCCCTTGCAAACACAACCGGAATTCACACCTACTTTGACGACGAACCGCACTATGTGGTCGATTGGCGCTGGATAGCCGTCTTCGCAGTTTCGACATCAGTTCTTGCGGTCTGCGCTATCGCCCTCACGTTTCTCAGTTTACTCACTCTCAACCCAGATGTTCTCGGGTACGCATCGACGATCACGTTGCATGCCGAAATGAAGCTGCCTGACACTGGAAGTACTCTTAGCGGTGATCAGAGAGCTAGGCTGTTAAAGCACCTGGCCGTTAGATTTGGTGACGTTCAAGAGCACAATCCTAGTATGGGACGGTTGGGAATAGGATCGGCTGATCGCGTTTCGAGGTCACAAAAGGGGAGGTTATATGAGTATAGGAGTCTTGTTTTTTTTGTGATAGAGCATTGAATGCACTTCTGTAACAGCCAACAAACCTTATCGATGCAAGAGTTAGGCTTAGTTGGGGAGTAGCACGGGTCGCGCTGAGAAATTTATACGGAGACCACCCTTTTTACTAGGGAGACAACCCTCACTTAGACCCTTTATAAGTAAGGCTCGTAACAGCTATACATACAAAAATTCCCTCTGATAGCTGATTTTGTGGTGTAGAGCAGTAAGCTCACCACTGTGGGTAGGAACCAAATTCTCAACCCACTGAGCTCATGAAGGTCACTGCTCAGGCTGTGGAGGAATTCATGGAATATGTAGGACCTTGGGGCCCGGGGGGGAGAGTCCAATTTGCTCAGGGGGAATTTGAACTTTGGTGGGGAATTTAGTAAATACAATTTTTACTATTCATAGTGTCTCATGTTATTTTATATGTACAGCTGTTACGAGCCTAACCTATAAAGGGTCTAAGTATGGGTGGTCTCCCTAGTAAAAAAGGTGGTCTCCGTATAAATTCTTGTCGAGCTGTCGTCGAGGCAAGGTGCCCCTTCGACGCCTAACACTGGCTTGGGAAGGTCCAGATCCACACTGCATGTCTAGCGCAGCGGCTATGGAACTCACCCCACGGCTAAAGAAGATAAGTGCGGGAGCCTGAATGTCAGCTCAGGCAACAACAAAAGTAACTGCCCCGCCAGAACCTGCAACTTGGAGCATCTAACAAGGAGGAACAGAAAGGTGCATCAACAAGAGGATCATCGCGTTTGGCAATCTGAATAGCTGGCGCACGGCTTTACTCCTCTAAACCAGCAAACGCAGAACCTACCACGCAGATAGTCACCATGTCGACCCCGTCCTCCTCGCCTTCCTTCCCATTTCTCAAACTCCCCCTCGAGCTCCGCGAACAAGTCTATCGACATCTCTTCTGGATATATCCCGGTTACCGCTGCCACTTGGGCCACGCATACCTCACCCCAAACCGCGACGAGGAGAAACACACAACCAAAGTCTACGAAGTCAGCAAACACCCCGAAAATCCCACAGAGAAAGACTACTCCAGGCGATCGTACCATTACGAGCCTGCCGCCGAAATCGTGAAGCGCGGTATATACCGCGAAACATGCGACGTGTTCTTAGCGATCTTCCACGCGAACAAGGCAGTGTATGCGGAAGCGATGCGTGTCTTTTATGGCGAGACCTTCTTCATCGCGTCGATGGAGCTGTGGGACGCCATTCGGTTTCTCACGCCTATTGGAGCCCACCGCCGTAAGTTGCTGCGGCATCTGAGTTTCGAGTTTTGGGGATCCTACGTGGCGCAGGAATGCGGGGGGTGGGTTGAAATGCGCGATATCGCGAATCTCCTCGTAGATTCAGACCGCATGGAGACCATTGAGATTCGAGCCATCGGAATATCTGTGGAGTTGGACATGTTGGAGTCGGCGAGGTGTGCGGGTACTCGAACCGAGTATCAGCCAGTTGTGTTCTCGGGACTCCATGAGTTTTGTCGATTAAAGTTCCTAGGAACTTTAAGATTGGTGGCAGACAAGTCAAGGCTAATGAGCAACTACCCCCAGGATCTAGAATGGTTGAGAAAACTCGAGGAACGGGAGTGGGAGGGCACAGAGAGGAAGACGAGGGTCCTTTGGTGTAGCTATGCACGAGATGATTAGATACCGGAAGTCTTCCTGGCTTCCTTAGAACTGTATATCCCATCGTGTCAAGCTGAAAAATATTATCACAATCCCATTGCTGGATTCGGGCATGAACCGTATGAGTAGGGTTCGGTGTTTATGAAATGAAGCTGTTAGCTCAGTCATAGGAATGTTTCCAATATTTTGCCAACCGCGTAAGGGTAGTTCCGATAGCCAGTGCGATAGCATCAGCAATGTCCGCAGAATCTCAAGAGTGGGAATTCATGTCGAGCACGCACCAACTATCCAAGAAGAAAAATCCAACGTTTGATCTATATACCCTATCTACATGACCAAAAGTAAACCTAACACGCTTCTCGAGCTCCAGCATAATGCAACGCTGCCCACCCATTATTATCTCTCGATTGAACTCCATTTCGGGGGCAGAACCTGAGATGGGAACGACCAGGCGGGAAAGGCTTTGCGAACTTGGTCATGTCATCGCTGTGGTGCTAGAGGCTGAATCGCTTGTAGTGAATGACGTGCTGGATAACGATAGTGTGCTAATTAAAGGTCAAGATACCGGCAATCGCGAGACACAACTATCCGCGTGCGCAGTGAGTTGATGCAGTAATGCTCAAGGCAGGAAAAGCGTTTGGACTCTTTTAGCTCTCGATATTTCAAATGATAAAATCTCGAAAAAACACGCAAGGAGAAGGTCAGATGGTCAAGGACCGCGCGCGTTAGGGTCTCTAAATTGCATCTTCGATTCAGCAACCGTGACGGAAGCTACAGAAGCCAGTATCGCTTCTCCCTATTGCAAGGAATTGGGGGTGCCTGTGCAGTAACACTTTCTGAGAATGGATATGTAACATACATACCTTTGGCTCAGCCCAGAACTATGACATTAGTTTGTGAAGCCGCTTGCCCACGACGTGTGTGTTGATCGAGGGACTGTAACGGTATATATGGGTTTGAATCCTTGGGGTGAAATGAAGGGGAAAAAAGAGAAGAAAACAAAGGTGTGTATATTTATTGCTTTCGTTCCAGAGCAAGATGCTCCTTATAAAAAATGCTAGAGCAGAATCACGCATGGTACTTTACAGACGGCATTTCTTTTCTTGCAGACTGAAGAAAAAGAAGAAGAGGAGGAGGAGGAGGAGAGGAGAGGAGAGGAGAGGAGAGATGGCAGCTTTTCAGGTGTGCAAAGCGCAATGCAGAATATCGCAAAACAGGCAATTCCAGGAGACTCATTCTTGCCCAAATCGACGCTGTAGTCTTCCAGAGGAGCGAAGGAACAACGAGATCGCAGAGTAATACAGTTTATAGACCATAGAATACAAGGCATGCAGGTATTCCCGTGTTCTCAGTCATGAAGAGATTCTCACACAAGAAACCTCATGGACCCGCGGAGCCATTCTGACGGGTGCAAGCATTTCAAACCCTGCGTCCACGCGGCCAGAGTAGATGCGATGCGACGCAAAGATCAGATCAGATCGGAGATTCGATCTTGTGTAATCAATCGGTTTGGGATTTCCCGCCCAGGTAACGCGCGTGCATCTGTATGTGGGGGAAGCTCGTTCCGGCAGCTCACCATTAGTTACTCGGGTATGCAACGATGCCGAAAACCCCCCATCCTACTTCATTGACCAAACAACAGTTGTATCTTAAACGATAGAAGAGCAAGGTTGGATTGAGAAGATGACGATAGCTGAAACGAAAGGGTCCATGTAACCTCACACAGAGGCCGTGGGCCAATGTGATTCCCGCAAGCCCTTCCCGAACATGTTCCTGTGACAGATGCTATTTTCCTATCCTCTCCCTTCCGATCTCCCTTCCGGAACCAAGCCGAGAACGTGAAGAAACCCGGGAAAGCTGGCAGAACACGCATCTGTCGACGGTGCTGTGGTGACACAATGCCCCGAAGAGCCGAAATGGGTGCAGGTTATTGGTTGTTGGCACCGAAAAGCCCAAGCTTTAGTGGGTGCTTGTGGGGGGGAATCTCTAAGAATCACTGAACCCTGGCGATATCGGCTGTTCTGCAGGTGTTTTCCCCCGCGAAGGGGCTGCGGGGGTGGAGGCATACCTGGCTGTTATATAGAACTGGTTTCTTTTACTTATCTACGCTCTAGATCTCTTTTTGTGTATCATAGTCTCTTTCTCTTTCATTCTTCTCTTAATTGTTTCAATTAACTCCAAGCATTGTCTCAACAAACATTGACACGAAGGTACTATAAAGAACCGCAGTGCCGAAGCATCCTCCCCAGTTTCTCCAACTTTTACCCCACGAAACCCCCTTCAAACCCCAATCACTCTACCAACAACCTCCCATCATCTCCCTCTCATTCCTTTCAAAATGTCCTCCTCTACCCCCCAAGGAACCCGTCTAGCAGGCAAAGTCGCCATCGTCACAGGTACGTCCCCATCCATACCCTCCTCCCTCTCCTCCTCATCCACCTCCTTTCCTACCCCTCACCAAAAAAATCTAACCCTCTCTCTTCCCCCAAAAACAGGCGGTGGATCAGGTTTCGGCGCCGCAATCGCAACCCGCTATGCGCAAGAAGGCGCCAAAGTCCTCATCGGCGACATCAACGTTGCCGGCGGCGAGAAGACCGCAGCACAATCCCCAACCGCCATGGCGTTTATGAAGATGGACGTGACGAGGTTGGAGGATTGGAATGCGGCGATTGAGTTGGCTACGAGCAAGTTTGGCAGAGTCGATGTGTTGGTGAATAATGCTGGGACTACGTATAGGAATAAGGTGCGTTCTTTTTTTTTTTTGCAGTGTGTGCTTGGGAAGAAAAGATATACTAGGAGCTATGCGATGCCTCACCTCAAGGGGGGGATCCACGCAAGAAGAAAAGCACCCATTTTCTGCGAAAAGACTGAGTGATCCCTTGACTAACATCTCCTACCATCTGGTCTCACTATCTAGCCAACCCAAGACGTAACCATTGAAGAATTCGAGCGTGTCTTCGACGTCAACGTGCGCAGCATATTCCTCGCTTCGAAAACATTTATCCCGAAATTAATCGAGCAGGGCCAAGGCGGGTCGATTATTAACATTTCATCTACGGGAGCGGCGAGACCGAGACCGGGATTGGTCTGGTATAATGCTTCAAAGGGGGCTGTGTCGAATGTACGTTTATATCCCCTTTTCTTCTTCTCCTCAAGCGCTGTCAAAGCTAACCATATAAAAACAGGCAACGAAGGGTCTAGCCGCCGAATACGGCTCTCACCAAATCCGCGTCAACAACGTCTGCCCTCTACTCTCCGGCACAGGCCTGTTCGAAATGTTCGTCGGCGTCCCCGACACGCCCGAGAACAGAGCGCAATTCGTCTCCAATGTTCCCCTAGGCAGACTCACGGATCCAAACGATGTAGCGAATATGTGCTTGTATCTAGGAAGTGATGAGGCGAGGTTTATTAATGGGACAGATATGGTTGTTGATGGGGGGAAGTGTATATAAAAGACTAGATTTCTTTTCTTTTTTTTGGGTTATAGAATCGTATTTTTTTAATGATTATGAGTTTCAACTGTTTATATATTGGTCTTCATAGCAATGGTTCAGGGTGACATTTTATCTTGTGATAACTCGCGTGACTGGGTGAGTATTGTGAGTGTTTAGGTTCATGGAGTGATACTGATTAGCGTAGTTGTTTTCCTGCAGGTGTAGGTTGAACACCTGTGGTCAGGGGTAGGAGGTCGACATTGATAAGAGGCGCCCCCCACCCCTGTTGTGAGGGCAGGATGTGACATCATGTATCATCTTTCTTCCTTTCTCAAGCTCCGTTGTGAATCGATATTCAAAAGAGGAACATGACAACAAAAGCCAGCATCCACACTACTAACAAGGAAACTGCACAACAGGCCTACTGACATAGGTTTAAAAATGAACTTGTTATTGCGGCCTAAAGCTATGCACATGAAGTGGAAAATGGGAAGATGACATCAACTAAAGAAAGATATGGGAGAAAAAGGGGGTCAGAGTTTAAGAAAAAAGTATAGACTTGTAAAAAAGTGTTCAAGGCAGAAGAGAAATTGAATAGAATAGACACAAGTAGAAAAGAAAAGAAAAAAGGTGAGGGGGAAGGATATTCCACAAAGATGCGAATGCCCCGAGTCGTCGGGACATTAGTGATGGCCGTGTAGATTTCTGCGGTGATGAGCAAGATGCTCACGAACACGGATGGGAATGATTGCATCCGATGTAGGCGTAGAGTCGGCAGGGACTCCGACTGTCGTTGTGGTGACTACTTGCACTAGAATGTGCTCATAGACGACGTTGCCCTCGGTGCGCCAGGTCGTGCAGATGGGAGTGCCCGCGTCCTCGGACGGAGGACCGTTCTTCTGATTGGTATCTGCTGGAGAGACATAGAATTCAGCGGGCGACGGAATTGGCGCGGCTGGTGGTGGTGGGGGAGAGGGTGGCGGAGATGGTTTGGCTGCTGGTACTTCAATCTTGGGAGAAGAAGCGTAGGCAGGGCCTTCATGGACTGCCATGTTGCCGGGTAGCCCGCCGTCGGTCAGGTAGCAGTTTTCATTGTAGACCGATTTCGCGATGTTGAATTTACACTGCTGCTGGGTGGCCTCGTCCTGCAGTGTGAACAGAGGGCAGCTCTCGACCATGCCGCTCTTGTCTGTGCATGTATTAACCGCTTGCTCAAGGATACCCTCGTTCCAACCTTCGATGAAATCCGCATGGTAACCACATCCCGTCGGGTCACCGTTCGAAATCAAAAACCGGCCCTCGACCCCCTTGTAAGCATACGTGTCCCAGATCGTTTCATAGAAAAGAACCACAATGCGCTTTTCAAAGCCCTCGGGACAGGCACCGTCCTTGACTTCGCTGGGGTAGGCAACGTGCGACCGATGGTCTGGGGAATCAAGATCACGACCGTTCCAGCAAGATGGAAACGCGACTTCCATGCGAACACCGTCAGCGCAGTTTTCGTCCAGGAACTCTTTGGACGGCATTGTGTGGCGATAGAGCGCAGGCTCGGGATCTCTATTGTAGTTCAAGCAATTGAAGCCAATCGCTTTCTGGCTCAGGGCAAACTGCGTACTGTGTTGTCCGGACCAGGTGGCAGAGGGTGGATCGGGGAATGGGAGCGTGAAGTTACGTTGGTTGGCATCGCCGGCGAGCATACGGAACCCCTTCGGAAAGGCTTGGATATTTTTTCCATTCAACTCATAGTAGCTGAGGTTCATTAGATAGGGGATGCAGTATATTGGTATAGATCAGGAAGGGAGCTTACACCAGCATTCCTCCAACCTGGCCTACCAACTCTGTGGTTCCATTTGGGTACTGGAAATAAGTTCCTGGAGTCCAATAAACCGATTTGTCCTCTACAACCCCGCAAGAGGTACATGACGACTCTCTGAGTTGGTCCGAATTGACAGTAAGGTCAAAGTCTGCTGCTAGTTAGCCCACGCTTTCTTTCCAGGTAGCAAGGCCGCATAATTAGCAGCACGGTGAAGCCAAGAAATATACATACTACTACCGCCATGAATAACGTGCGCATGAGGCGCGATTTCACCAGGATTGACTAGCGGGTCAATACGCGCGGTTCCCAGGCGTCCACGGCAAGGTAGACGCCAAAACCCCAAGGCAGAGGGGGTAAGTCCGGTAATGACGACCGCTAGAGTCGTGAAAAAGGGATTGAAATGCATTTTGTCAAGATCTGGATCCGATCAAAAGGGACGAGAGCCAGGCTTGAGTATTCCAACAGTGCGAGCAAGTAAATGAGTGAAAAGGCGCGTTCGACGGAACTGTCAACCAAAGGTAATAGACGCGCTCGAAAAATGGGACACAAGTTGGATATCGAAAGAAAGTGAGTCTCCAGTAAGTGGCAGCTAAAGAGTGATGCGAAGCGAAGCAAAGGAGCGAAATGAGTTGGTTTCTTCGGAGGTGTCTGGTCAACAAGACATCTGGTGAAGAGAAAGGAGTGTGTTGTGATGCAAAGTTGTTGTTTGTTGTCGCTGCAGTTGCTGGGGACGAGAGGAAGGAGAGACGTTGGTTGCTGTCTGGTCACAAGATCGCCTTCTTCTCACTGTTCCTTATCAGAATCACCTCCAACTCCCGATTCACCAAAAATACTCTGTTTGCAGACTCGATGCGCAACCCTTCTCAGTGTCAAAGACTCAATCCACACAGCAAAGCGGTGGTGGCCGATGTGCGCGCAGAGCTCTCAGTACAAGATCAAGCAACAATCAATGGAGGTTAGACAGCTGCAGAGGCTGCACCGCACCAGGCGACTTTCGGGGAAGATAATCAAAAGGTCGATTTGCTCGAACCAAGGGGCACTGCGACAGCTTGGATGGCAAGGATTTACAACCTTCCGAGAGAGATCAGCGTCGTTCGACACTGGGACCTGTGGATGCTGCCCTACCTCAAGATGGATTCGTCACAGACAAATGGAAGATCAGAGGGGCAATTGAGGACGAGATCAGCTCTCCTACTAGTCGCAAAGGAATGAAGCGAAAAGCCAGGCACGCCAGGGTTCGACGAGCAGGGGTTGTATGCCAGAACGGCGGAAAGTTGAATCGAAAGGAGACGAACGAACGAAAAGAACGCAGGAATGGAACAAGGAAAGAGGCAAGGAAAAAGAGGTCCTTCTTCAACAAAAAAGAACAATTTGATGAGAGCGCAAACAGTGAATATTTCGCGCGCGGCGGACCCCAGGCGCTAGTTTTGGCGATGGGGAATAGCGCAGGAGTGATGAAACACTTCCAAGCCAACAGGCAATCCTGGGTAAATTAGTTGAGGGGCTGTCTTACCGCCCAGGACTTCGATACCGACACCAGGGGGCATGATAGTGACACGAGAGACTCGCTGTGCTGATTGGGATCATTCAGGCGGATGGAGGATAAAGCATTATATTTTCTCCCAGTTAACAGTGGCTGCAATCACCGTCGTCTCCCATCAATAGGGAACAGGGAGTTCGAAACAAGATGTCAATCATCACACAATTATGTTTGCCAATGCAGAGCTGCGGAGGTGGACCAATTCTCGGCCCCCCACTTTAATCAAGCAGTCAACGTCAAGGACGAAAATTCCCTACGCAGCTTCATCCAGCCGTTTACGGGATGATTAAAATGAGGACCAGCGAGATTCGGGAAGTTCCGTTTTCCGTGGAGCGAGAGTTGGCCTTCACTACACTGTACCGGCTAATAGGAGAGCACGGAGCCATGTTAGTTGTGAGTGGTTGCGAGGGAGCAAATCATAATAGTATGTTGGGTGTTGACCAAATGGTCGCTTTGTGTGCGACTGTGGACATGACATGGAAGTTGTCATTTTTCGGCGGGCGAACAGCCTCGACTACAGAGGAGAGTGAGTGGACCTTTTGTGCCTGCCAAGAATACCCTCGATCTTAGCCCCCCCATCACCAAATTTCCATCCCTGCCGCCCCATGCAGACAGGGATATGAGGCACCAACAACCAGCCAACCACACCCCTTCATCCCCGCCGCGGACGGGGATGGCGGGGCTTCCAGTCGCAAATTGACCCTGGCAAACCCCTGACTTTGGGGGTGATATACGTAGTACTTCTCACCCTCGAAGTGTCATTTTGATTGGGCCCCAATTTTGGGATCCTAGTCTCGCTTGGGGCATTTCTGTCAGTTTGACATCGCGGTGTGCTTCTTGAAGTTAAGGTTGAAACCTTTTCCAAACTGTGCAAAGAGAAAAAGCTTGAACAAAGAAACTGTGGGAAGTGTTTGAGGCGTTTTTGTATGTGCAGTACCTTTCCACCGCCGCCATTTTCAAAACCAGCAACTGTACAAGTCGCAAAACCAGACTAGGCTGACATAAATCTTCATATCTTATGAGATATTCTTGTTCGAGTGAGGACGCCAGTCAGTCTAAGTCAGATTACTTCGTCCGAAGGCACGGGAAGTAAGTATGCTAATAAAAGCAAAGACGCCATGTAATTTCCAATCGTGTGGGCTGATCGATCACAACTGCCGCAGAGAGGCGCAAAGTTTGCGGGGTAATATTGCCGTCACGGAGACGTCAAGGACTCTCCGGAGCAATGAACCTGGCAGAAGTGGTCTGCGCTTTCACGAAGGATGAGGCGGATCTCGAACACCATCCTGCAATTTCTCCTGATTTAGGGCACGGATTGGACATTTTCTGGCAGGTCACTTCACGGAATTCATCGCCTGATGTCGCGCACCCTCCAAGCTTTTATGGGCGAATGCGACAGCTTGAACAGAGAGCAACTCAACGCCATAGTACTCCGTATGTATCACCGTTTTTGTCGGCTGAAACCCACAAAAGCTCTGATATTATCATTATATTCGTTGTGTTAATCCTGCCAGTCTTTTTGCCGCAACCTGTCAACTAGCCTTCGAAGCAGAACCTGAAAATATTGATGGTGTCAAAAGCTCTCGAGAAGGCTTCGGAACGAGGCAGATAGCATTTCTTTTTCCATTACTGGGTGATGTTACGTCACTGCCTGCCACATATCAGGTGCATAAGTTGAAATTTCTATCAAAAGCAAAAGGAAATCGCGGTTAAAACCATCGTTCATTGTTTGGTTACAACGAGAAGTTACCGGGAAATCACATTTGCACCAGAAAGGAAAATGGGAAAGAGAAAGAGAAAGAGGGAGAGGTCACGTACTTGTATCACCGGAAATATAATTTCATTGTTAGGAGAGATTAGGAATGTCAATGGCATTGCTACATTGGTGAGGAAAGTTAGAGAATGTTTCACGAAAATCCAACATTATCGCTTTCTCATTCAAGCAATCCCTTCACTTTGTCGAGAAGGGCAAGTCGCTGAACTCCGCAGCACGGCGAGTCGCGCCCCAGCGACTCGCATCAGGTAGTATAAATATGGCATCCTCATCGAGTACTGAGCCATTTTTAGGTACCCCTTCCATCAGAATATCTGAAATCCAATTGACAAGCTTTCTCACGATTTCAACCAACGGTCTCCTTCAAAATGCCATCGATCATCACCAGATCTCTCCTCGCCACGCTGGCAGTGGCCGGAGCCATCGCCTTCCAGCCCCCAGTTGCAGTGCCTAGCGGCATAGTATCCAGTTGCACCAAGTTCGCCATGGCCAAGGAAGGGGATGATTGCGACACATTCGCTAAAGCTAACGGCATCACAAATCAAGACGTCAAGTCATGGAATCCGAATCTTGGCGCAGAATGTTATACTCTGGAGAAAGACGGTTGGTACTGTGTCGCTGCTGGCGCACCATCTGGCGGATCCAAACAGGCCGGACGCCGGGATTCCTCAAAACAACACCAAGTAGGAATGGTTGAAGGTTGCAAGGAATTGGTCACGGCAAAGAAAGGAGACACGTGCTTCAAATACACAGAGACGTATAAGATCTCTCTAGCCGACTTCATCAAGTGGAATCCCGGTGTTGGGCCCGAGTGCAAGGACTTTTGGGCCGGCTACGAGTATTGCGTCAGCGCTTCGGGTAGCGGACCGGGCCCTTCTGCAACGCCACAACCTTCTACCCCGCAAAAGGCTAATACCGCAGCACCCGCTAGTCCCGCGAACACGGAAAGACTTCAGAAGCCACCAACGGGGGAGGGAACATTGGCAGCAATCGGGCCGACACTGACCACAAGTGGGGAGGAAAAGAAACCAGAAAAGACGGACAAATAGTTGGATACGGTGGTGGCTCTTGAAAGAGGAATCTAATTTAAATGTATAACTCCATGGGTATGGTAAATATTTTTAGCCTTGGGCTTTCATGATGCTATTTGTGACCCTGTGGGCTGATGATATCTTAGCGCAGGTGTTGAAGCCGGCAAATGACTGACCGATCGTCTCCCGGTACCGCCATTCTGATAGTCAATTTCACTACGCCGATTGCTACCGTGACGGCTTTACTTGCAGTGCTATGGGGGATCTGATATATGTGCAAGTAGATCTGGGGGACGGGTTCGTGAGCACATTGCGTGATTTTACTCTGGGTTTCCTTTTTACTGCTTTTCCACCTGTTATTCGCGATTGACCATATGGATACAAGATAGGTGTTCGGTATAGAGATGATGATTATAGCATAGCGGCCCAGTGGGTAATAGGCTAGCTATTGGCTTTTGTATTTTCTTTGTTTTTACTTTGTTTTACATTTTATTGCGTTGATGCCTTTCTTGCCTATTCTTCCTTTCACAGACTACAAATTTGCATCCTCACTTGCCTTCTTATTTGCTTTAACCTAGCGATGGTACCAGGCTCTAAAAGTCTCTCATAGCCTTTGGCCAAGGGAAGGCTGATGAGTTCTTACTATCGCCTATAACTGCTTGCCCAGAAATCGCCTGGAGCAGCTAATCCTTACTTATTTCAATCTCCAGCTACCGAGATTTTCATCTCGAATCGCTGTCAAACCCCTTTCCCAATGTCTACTTATTGAGATGTGTTCCCTTGGACCATTGTCCGACACATGTGTCTCAATCGAGCGCGCAACTCGCCACCCATTAGGGAAAATCCATCCCATCCCAGGATAAAACCGCGGGATCAAAATCGGCCGTGTAACCCCATGACGTTTCATATGACAACAAACCGCACGCACCCCCGAGCTTTTCCGGTATTTATTTTTGCGACAGGGCTCTTTTATTGTTTTGGGCGTTGTTTGAAGGGTTTTTAGGGTGCTTATTGTTTTACAAAATGAGCGAAGATAACTTTTGGGGTCTTTGTAGTAAATGGTTTTTTTATATTGTGGTTTCTGATATAAATCTCCCTGCGTCTCACTGTTTTCAGGATAGCCCTGGCATTAGGTTAACTTATCTCTCCCTGATGAAGCAAAATTCTAGTGCAGAGGACGAGGTTCAAACAATCTTCATACATAATTTCAATGGTTTCTTGAAGTTTTTTGTCTGCGTTGAATATGAGAAAGGAAAAACCTAAAGGCTATTTATAGATTTTGGCTTTGGCTTCGTTTTAGGCTTATTATGTCTTCTGGAACGCTGGAATATGCAGGGACTCAGGGCCTAGGGAGGATCTACTCCGTATCCTTTACGGGGATGCTCAATTAACTTGCACCATTGCCTTATTGTATAATATATTTCTCCTGGCTAGTACCTATCAACTATGGGATGTATGTTTTCAACACAAGAAGAATCAAGGGAGCAAGAAAAGAAATTAATAAATAACTAACTTAAGCATACATTCCCATTGCAATAAATATATACCACAAATATGAGAGACACAGGAAAAGTAAAGAGAAAAGGACCGAAAGGCAAGACACACAGTGTCCAAGGAGGGGAAAAAAAAGGGGGAAATCTTTGACAAAGCAGGGTGCGGAAATAAAGCAAAAGAAATGAAATAGACTAGTCATGAAATCCGATATCTAAGAATCGGGGATAGGAGAATACGCACATGCGACAAGACCTTTCACAATGTCGTAAAACGCAAAGAGCCACTGATTCGGAACATTAGAAAAAGCAGATATGCCGCCCATTTAAACCCACGAAGAAAGCAATTACACCAAAATCCAAAGGAAGTGACAGAAGGAAAGAAAATGATGGTAGGGGCCTAGGGTCTCCTGCCTCTCGTCATGTTATCACCTGCTAGCGGTACTCGCTGACGGTATGCGACACGTCGACCGTCTTCATTATTCCGCAGCCATTGAACGATGTCCTATCTCGACGCGGATTACGTCGGTCTCCACGCTTCCCCGCGCGTACTGCGGTTTCAATTTTGAGAAAGCCTTGCGGGTGAGTAATCAAAATATCTCGATCCGATCCTGTCTCGCCGTTATGAGTAATTCCGTTGGTGGGATCCATGGAGTGAGACATGCCTCCTCCCATTTCATAATCTCGACTTCCGCTAGTCTTATCTGCTGCGAGGCCCTGAGATATGCGGTTTATGAAAGCTGCGAGTGCGGGAAGGCATGCGCAGACTATTCCAATGCTAACTTCCGCATTACTGTGCGACATATATTATCAGTTCAGATAACGGGTGCGCAAGGGTTAAGCAGAGCTAAAGCTGACGACACGATAGAAAGGGAAATAATGACTTACCCCCATACGTTGACTCGTACGAAACTAAACGTCTGATCCTTATTACCCACAGTTTGAATAATTAACACCAATCGAACAATACTCGAGGCACAAGCGAGGCCGCCAGCCCCGAGGATGCAGATAATTCGTACCCGTTTCTTAACTGGCATCTGAAGCGACTGTGTCAAGAAGAGGGGTAGCACCAGAATGATTAAATCACTGATGACACTTATAATGGCATCCGCGATAATGATCGCACCTTCGTTCAGGCATGTTCCATCTGAAAGGTCCCCGAGCCAAAAGTGGGAGATAGGTGAGCAAATGCGGATTTTGATGATAATCGCGGGAATATAATAGGCTAGGAGAAGCCCGAAGAATGTGTATATGAATATCACCATCTTGTTGTAGGGGGTGAAGACGCGGGTTAGGATAAGCAAAATCGATACTTTCGTGAGGAACGCGGTCGGACCATATAGCACCATCGTTCCATATACGGTCTTTTCACTTATAAGCTGGTGAACTTGATTTCAAGAAATGGTCCGCAAAGTGACTAGCATGATAACGACTGAGTTCGTACCTTGTTGAATGGAATGACTTTTGATCTTGGAACATCCCATTGATGGATACCGCCCCCATATTCGCCCACTTGAGTAGGAACAAGTGTTAGCAGAGCTGGATGAACCCGCAGCATGTGTCCTTTGGAAAGAGTCAACTTACTCATGATCGCGGTACAGGAATATCCAATCCCAAGAAGCTAGCTAAGTTCAGTAAGATTCCGAACTCTGATAGAGGGGAGACTATACCCATGCAAGCGCACATGTCCCTAGAATAACGATCTTCAGTAAGTGTATGCGCAAAATCTGATAATTGAAAGGTGTGATTGGTTCAAGTGGACGAAGGAAGTAGCTATTCCTTATACTCACAGTCCTCTCTATTGAAGTTTCCATGGATACACTTTCTCGTATACATTCTCAGCGCGAAAAAGACGGTTGTTAGGGAAATGCATAGCGCCTGCGTGACAATATTCCATTGGTTCAGTGATCGCTCAGGATTTTCAAAATTCGACGTTATTCCAGGAGGTGGATTGAGCCCTGGCTCCACCGAAAGATCACCGTTTTCTGCCATTTTTCGGGCGCGATTCACTGTCCAGCTATGCGCGCAAGTTTCTCACAAGATAGATCAGCCTGACGTCGCGAGCGATCATATAAGTTAGATTTTGGATAATGACAGCCTGTTCGATCTCCCGAAAATTCGTTGTATATTGGACCGAGTGGTTCAGTCTTGCTTCGCTCACGTCAAGGCAAACAATGGCCTTGATCAATTAGGGGGGAGGGGCTCATTATTTTGGCACAGAATTAGAAATCCCAACATACCGGTATTTTAACTAGGAGATTTATCGGTAGAGCTAGGGAGTATGACGGACTCTTGTAAATCCACTCAGAAATCCCCTAGGAGGGAGAAGGTCATGTGCATTGTATTCCCCCCCCTTTATGCAGCTCCCTAAACTGCGAATGTGTGAGCAAGATATTGTTAGTTTCCTTATTTGTTGATATGGACATGAATAAGTTACATCTGTGGGGTTCTTGTAGGTGTACAATAGCTCTCTAGCGCACTGCCGGGAGCACAAGGCAGTAGAAATCCGAGTATGTGCGTACCCCAGGGTTATGCAAGAGCCATTTTCAATATCCCTGATATTGAGCTGGGGCTCTGATTGTAGGGGTCTGGGGACTTAAGAGACTGAATAAACGTGGTTCCAATTTGATAGAAAAGCCAGAATGGGCTGACACAAGCCTGACTCTCCCAATCTGGGTTGGGCTTGCCCAGTTATTCTGCAGCCCACCAAGCATCTCGACAGAGCAGTTGTAGGCTGTTATTATTTCACGGTGCATTAGGATTGGGTGCGAGAATACACAACTGGTGTGTTGACCAGCATAACAAACATGCCAGGAGAGTATCCTATTACAGTTCCGTTCAATCCGGCCCTTTCGGTTGAAGGCGATGGGTGCCCTCCAATCAGCACGAACGCCAGCCTCAATTATTCGAGGCTATGTTACCAAACAAGCTTTCATAAAATCGATAGAATGCTTGGAGCTCGACAACTGAATATTATGCGACTGAATGGGCTCCTCGTCGTTGCTGGCAACTAACTATTGAGCAGCACCAAATATTAGCTTTGTGTGATGGCCTGCAAGTGGCCTTGATCCAGAGACGAATCGATTTCGGATCTTATATCCCATTCCAAACGGGAAGCCGAACATCGCACAAGATGCAACAAAGAAAAGGCAACTAGCTGGAGGGGTTTGAGGCAACATTTTCCCGCAGAATCAAAAATTATGAAGAGTGCACTGATAGGTCAGCTAGCATCTGCATATATTGCATCTACGATGCGCGAAAATAATGGAGGATGAATTTGTCCTCTTCTTGCCAGTCGGGGTGTTCCAAGCGGTTGCTGGGATACACGTGACCAATATAAAATCATTAGTTTACGTAATCTAACTTCCGCAGCAACTCGCTCCAACCCCTGATCCTTCAGCACTTGCAGCAGTTAATAATGTTAGCAAATTGACACCAGCTGAGTTTATATTCATTTTATGGTTGCTGGGACAGCTCTAGAGCCAGGTTTTCCTTGGACCTCTTGCATGACAGCGGATATTGGCAGATATATATCAGTTTGCCGGATCAAGGGATGATGTAACTTCCCTGCCGTTTGTGTTGGTCAAGGATGCAATGACTTGGTCCTGACGCCAGAAAGCTAATCAATATATCAGATGCAAAACGGTGGAGCTATGAAATTTGGCTGGTTTGCTCCTCTGGGTATTACACGGCTATGTCAAACTTCATCGCCATAACAGTGTAAAAGCTGGCTACTTCCCCGTGTGATAAATTGACTAAATATATATTATAATATGTGCGCTTCCTTGTCGGGAGCCGCCCAGCTTCTCCTTACCGGATGTAAAGCTACCATGGCGGCCGCAGAGGCGTTTGGAATGTTTTTCGCCACTCACACGCAGGGGATCCAAGATATATACGCCTTGAGCCAACGGCTTCAGGATGCAGCCTTCTAGTAACCTTGTCAAAGGGCAGCTACTTGTTCAAGTAGATAGGCCGCGTGACACCTACCGGCAGCTTCCATGGTTTTAACTGAATTGAAGCCATCAGAAAGTACCGTCAGCCGCAGGCATTCTAGGAACCTATCTGGATGCCGGGAGTTATTTCCACTTAACCAACCATTGCATGGCAATATATTGAATCACCTGTCAACTGAAACCTCTAGCGGAAGCATGCTCGGGCTTTGCATCTTGTCCGACTTATGCAACCAAACGAGACATATGAGCAGGATTTGCAGGAGTCAATGTACATCCTTCACTCCAGTTCTGGACAAACCGAGCCCAAGTGAGAGATCTCAAGGCCTAGAACGTGTGTTTGTTAATCTTCAATGCAGGATTGCGGCAATACTCTGACAGGATGCTATACTATTCGCGCGGCGAGGATTGGTGAAGTTATGCTCTATACACATGCCGCAAATATGCTGGTCCGTTGTTAGATGAGTGGGCAACTTGGAGTCCGCTATCCCTTCATCAGGTCTACCATCTCAAGCTGACGATCTTAGATGTAACCTACGGATACCAAGTTATGCTAGATCCGCCGCATATACTATACATGCGGTTCAACCCCAGGAAGATGGTTATTTGATCCTATCAAACTATTTGAGGGACCATACACCAAATCTACATCCTTTCAACGTTCTCCAATCCGTACTGTCAATTTCATATTGGGCCAAGAGGGCACTGAGTGGGCTGCCAGGATATAGAGAGGTATTTTCCCTCAATATCCTGATTTCTGTGCCATCTACTGGCCATGATATTGTAACCCTCCATGGTGACATCTAAGATATGCGAATAGTACTACGGCCTGACACAAATATACTCTTCTAATGTTGCTCATGTTTACACGAAAGGAAATGCAGGATGCGTCGCCACAATGGCTGTTGCGATTTCCGATATTTGGCGCAGGGTTTCTAATTTACCGCAGTGCAGGTGAGACATTGACACCGTTTCCTATGTTTGCCAACTCACTATGTCCACTATCCACTATTGCTCATTCAAGGCCGCTGGCGGTGTACGTTGTGCTCGTTTACATCCCCCTCTACATATGCCAAGATAGGCATATCGTCATGGCTACGATTTCAATAATCTAGTGAGCTGACTCTCGAGTCCTCACCTAGTTGAAAACCCTGTCACAGAAGCATCACTACCCGTTATCTCGATGTCTAACACTGATAAACCCGATGCTCCACATATACGTATGCGAATTTGACACAGCGGACCGTTACCGAACGGTGCCGAGCATAGAAGATCGGGGGTAGGGTGGGACAAGTATTCCTTTGATAAGAGACCTGCTATATATCAAAGACGGGAACGCTTGATCTAGCGACCAGCTTGTACATTCATACTTTCCTAGATCTGAGATCTCATGTGAAACAAACTTTCATGTTGGACAATATACCGAAATAAGCTGAATGGGGAGTGGGGTTCATATCTGCTAGCGAAGTTTATCCTTCCCTCTCACGCTGATAATAGATGAAAAGAACAAATGTAAACAATTCCATACCTCCTAAGTGCTTAAGGGGGCGTGATACAGGAACGAAAAATTTCCATTCAGATATAAGATAACCTAGTCATCACAGAGTGAAGCATAGAAAGGGGCTAAGACGAGGAATATAACAGGTGATAAAACTTCAAGATATCGTCTAGAAGATAGCAATCGCGTTGGGTGGAGAAGAAACACCCCCTGGCATATTGAGCGGGACAGAAGAAAGAAAAAAGTTCCATCTCCCGAGCTCCTGGCATACTTTGGAAAGTTCTTCGAGATCGAATAACTCCCCTGGTAAAAAGAGACATAGATTAGCATGGATTTCGCCGAAATGATCTACACCAACACTTTGAATATCCGGCTTGTGGATTTCACATACGCTTCTGTCAAAGAGGAAACAAAAAGGGGATCTCTCACCAATTGGCATTCCCCATCCTGCAATTAAGTACTCGTGCAAAAACATATCAGGGCTTTGAGCTGGGTAGACCTGCACGAACGGTCAACATGACAAGGTTGGAATTAAGCTATTCGGGAGGTCGTTTGGTAAGGTACCCACCTCCCAACTTATTGCGTCACTCGCAACCGCAGAGAACCCGCAATCCCATATCCAACGCAGCATGTCAGTGGTCGCCTCTACGCCTGCATGCTCGGGCTTGGAAGTCAAAGAGTACGCGCGCTTCTGTGCGTCTGTCATGACCGTGTCCCATTCCTTCGTGACCCCGATTCGAACGAAAAGAATATCTCCGCGTTGAAATGTAATATTGCATTCCTTCGCGATTTCCAGGATATCGGAAAGACGGACTTGATGCGTAGAGAATGTGCTATATTTTATACCGCGATTTTCGGCGTAGGAAGCATAATCGATGAGTACTCCGCGACCTATTTATGCGCTACCTTCAGCACGGGAGCATCGCCCAATGTTTGAGAAAGAAGCTGGCGGCTAATCTCTCGGAGATGGCCTATGACAAGTGTCATACCTACTATTCCCTCGCGCGCCCAATGTTGCATACCAATACGGTCATTGTTACGATCGAGGATCTCCCCAGCAGTCGTGCCTCCGTAGAATGTCCTTTTTGAGGGGAAGCCATCGCCCCCTGGAACAAGCTGTGAAAAATGGCGAAGCCCATCCCACTGGCTACTTTGCTCTTAAACGACGTCAGATGTGCTAGTTTAAAACAAAAGACGAGATGGATGCCAAGTGTATACTTACGAGGATTCATAATATAGACATCGTCAAACGCAAGGCCATTCAGCAGAGAGATAATATGGTGCTGACAAGGCTGACGGTTCAAATTCGCCAGCTCAAGTTTTGTCAACTCCCAGCCAAGAGTCACTCGTCTTCCAGTCTTGATCTCCTTCGCCGCCTCAGATACAACTTCTGGGGTGAGAAGTGCCAGCTTGCCAAGGCCTTCCTCTCGACTTCCTGGCTTGCCAACCCATACCTGACGGGGATTCGGAAGCTTGTCAAAGGGAACGTCAAAGGGCGATCGTTCAGAAGCCATATTTAGATCAATGTTGAAATTTTGCCAGGATTGTAGATCGACGTTAGGATAGGAATCCAGTTTTGATCAAACAGTCAAAGGAAACTAAGGGCAGGAAGTGGGCATTGCCTGGATAAAATGGCGATCAGCGACGTAACACAGGTAGAGAATAGTCGCATGCTCAAAGATCGCAAACCCAATGTCATTTCTGCGTTCTGAACCCAGAATTGTAGTATTCCCCTTGCTATCTAGAATCTTGACCATAGAACGGTGTCACAACATGCTGTCGTGTAGCACAAGGTGTGGATGAACCTCCAATTTGCTGTATATAAAGTAGAACAGGTAGCTACGTAGAAAAAATCGACAATATAAACCCACACCATGCCATCTTAAGATCTTTAAATCATTGAAAGCTTTTGTTGTTGGAGCCTGATAGTTTGCGGGGAATCTATGCGAAGGACGCGTCCCTTGTTAAACTCATAATTGGCAAAGCCGCCAAGGTCCGATCCCGCATTAATCCGTACCACCGAGGCGCTCAGTTAACGATCTTTAATCCGCTTGATGAATGGTAATGGCTGCCTCCATATCACGTACGTCTTGCCATGCACGAAATAGTATACACTACCGGTACCATAACCATTGTCCATTCAACCATCAGTATTAAAATATCCGGAATGCAATAATGGATCCATTCTTCCCGGGCAATATCGCAAAGACGGGAAATATTTGAAAATCATTGCTAGAACCTTTGTTAGGGGCAGGAGGTGGCTGTGAGCACGATTTGTTACTCGGTTCCACATTACATTGAACGATGAGGTCTTCATCCTTTAGCTATTAGCTGTCGCAGCTCTTCCGTGCATCCGAGAGATGCCTGCCGCGAAAATGAGTTATAACAAACAAAGTCCTCACAATTGGCGACAGGGGCCAGTTGCGGTAAAGATAGGGTTATAGCTCCGCGTGGCTACGGAAAGGCTGGGCATAGTTAGAAAAGCTAGTGAGAAGCGTTCTAATCGCGCTGAGCGTTTTCTGACCTCATTAAAATACATCACGGTAAAGGTGTGCTTCCAGTTTGTGACAAGTGAGCCCCCGGATGTGAGACTTGCGAATAGTCACGGAAAAGGGTTCGCGGAGATGTGAGGGATTCCTGTCGAGCGATTCCTGGGATCTCTTGCCAATCAAGCATGAGCGTACCATGTCAACCGCTTTCTCTGCGCCTCTCAGGGTATAGCGTCAAGGAAACGCAAACAAAAACTCAAATTGAAAAAAGATACATGAGCATATCAAATCCCATCCACACGAGCGCCACACGGGAGATCGTAACTATAAAAATGAGAAATTCATAAATTGCTCAACGAGCATCAGATGGGAATCAAGACGTTCTCCATGCATTTTCTTTCCAGTTCAGCGAAGGAAGGAATAATGAGCCTTCCTTCTATTCGAGTTTTTGAGCTGCCTCAAAACTCATATAAATTTCGTCTGAGGCAGACAGCATCATTGATACCAGATAGGTGGAAATCAGCCGTCATATCACTATGGGGAAAACTCCGTCATTCCAATGCTTTTTGCCTCGTCAGAGTGGAATGATAAGGTTGCAGATGGATACATATCCCCATCCAGGCAGGGCTTCGCTTGCGCAATTCGTTATTCTGCCAGTTTTGTCAAAACACAGAGCCAAAGGGGCCAACGGTCTCCTGCAGCTGATCGTTATTTCATCCCGCGGATGCGATCCCAATGTTTTGAAAGTTGAATGCCCATCCAAGAAACGGAAATACCGCCCCGGTGGACATGATATTGGTCATGTGATAAGTTTGCCGAGAGATTAGTCATCTCTGTCTTGGCAAAGAATCGGGATTAAGTTTTGCCGTTCCAGGATCAGCGGCCATCCCTTTTCCAGGACGACCGCTACCAACGACTCCGTTGATATTGCCATATTTCTTCCTTGAAATAGGCTATTGGTGTCCCCTCACTTGGACTGGGTTATTTGATTAGGGAGTCCCCTCCCAAGGTGTTGTCACGCGAAAAAAAGCGAAAAAAAGCGAAAAACCCTTCGAACTTTGCGCTCTCGCAGACCCAACTCTTGGGGCTATGTATGTACTATCCTCCAACATAGGCTGGCTCTCAGGTGAGCCAACTCGGCTGGGATGGTAAATAAGATACCACGGTCGTTCTGGGTGAAACGTCAATGGCCTCGGAGCTGTGTTAGAGTTCATATCCTCCGCTTCACCTGCCCTCCATAACGGCTCTAGTTCACCAAGGATACGCTACTTGAGGAGGAGCCAGGATAATGCCTACTCTCGTAACTTCCCACAGAAATGCGCGCGCGAGAGGACTTGTGAGATAAAGGGATTCTCCTTTGATTCCATTCCCTTCACTGGTGTGGCAAATACGTTACCTGGCTCCGCGATACGACTTGGCTCGATTATGGAGTGGAGTCATCAAAACTATTATTTTTTTTACCACAGCTATTTGAGCGGTGTGAGGTGCAGCAAGCCAAAAAGCGGATTCCACGATATCAACCTATCCTTAATATAGAGTCGCGTGCGCAACAAACGCGAAAAAGACTTAGCAATAATTCCACTCTCGCTCTCACGATGTCGGTATTGTGGCGTCTTCCTGTGGCCTAAACGTACTCAGACCATGTGTTTCCGCAAATCACCTGGCACGTTTCGCCCGACAGCAAAGTGATCAGCACCGAATCGGCAAACCCATAAACATGATGACAGCCGACGTTCACATCGACGCAGAAGAGTCGGTCAGGACATAGCAGAGGATGATTCGTTTGAAATATAAAACGAGCTATCTCTAATTACAGTTGGCCATCAGCCCGCCTCCAAATACACCCCTTGGCGAAAGGACACCCGGAATCGTGGATCAGCAGTAAACAACCCCGTGGCTTTGTGATAACATTATTTACCTACAGATCTAAACTAAACATGCGACCAATCTCAAGGGGGTTTCCAATCTCATTGACACGCGCCGGAGAAGTGTTACAACAGCTCCAGCCTCTATGCGCGCCTGTTACAACTGGCACTGAGCTGTTTCCCGCTAGCTTTACGCCACACCTTATCAGTATTTGGAAAGCGAAAGCAGGGTTGGAGGCTGGACGCATCGTAAATCTTAGCCGGGAAGATTACCACGCCCACAAGCAATTTGCACCCCACCAAAGGGCGGCCACTTAATTTTCCAACCATCAAGTGCACGTTGCTCACGTCCCGCTTCTCTCAGTTGCGTCCAATGTGTGGGAGATGGTCAAGTGTAAATTGGTAAATGTCACCTTTTCAAACTGCCTAGGCAATTGTTTATTCATCAACCAACTCCGAGGCAGAATTACACCCACTTCGCTTCTAGGTACTATATTTGGAAGGACCGCTAGCAGCCATGAATCCACCTGACAGTTGATTTACCTACGTAATGCTGTGCACATTACTAGTACACATAAACGTGCTATCGAGAAACCTCCGAGTGACGCAGTCCGCTCAGCACGAAGTTCCAGAACCCAAAAAGAAGACAAAGACATCAACAAGACAACATATCCGCATACCCACACGGGTTTCCACCACTGTCAACAGTATGAGGCCAGGTGTGATACAGGATGCGCCTAAACTCGTGTATGCTCGATGTAGCAGCAAGCCTTCGCCAGTTCTGTGTCACCTCATTTTCTTGGTAACAAATTAATTACCGTTCTCCCTCAGGGATAAACCGTGTATCAACGGCAAGCCGGACCAATCTCGCTCCCGGTACTGCCGACAGGTTTGCCATGAACTTGGCGATACCTGTCAAGCATGTCAGGTAGGAGGATCATATGCAACTATTTCCCCCGATAATTCTGATATTATCACTTACCGAGATACTGCAAACTTGTATAATTAGAGACACTTTGATTAACACCTGCTATTGAAACAGGAATTGATCGACGTTGTTCGTGGATCCTCCGTCACACCCTTCTAGCTTAACTCTGATCCTTATTTCCAGGATGCCATTTACTCTCGTAGTACGGAGTAGGCGGGGTGACGAAATGTTTCTCGACTACACGTGCGCGCTTAGTCCCGCTCAAACGATTAGGTCGGACAACACCCTTATGTTTTCAGGTATTGAGTCATGTACTGAAGAGCAGTGTAGCCTACGTGAGCCGTTTGATACTAAGACATGTTATTGACAATGACCCTGACGCGCCTGGATAGATGTATGCTGATTCGGAATAACCTGACAGAGTACGACTAAAAACTCGCCAATGGACAAGGCTTCCCGCGGCATTTGGGAGCATATTGGTATCTTGAATCGGTCTTTGGCTTGCCAACCAGCCCAATCAAGACATCACCCAAGAAATGACAATATCTTCTCCGGCTGCCATCAACTAGATACGAGACTGTTCGGAATTTATTCTAATGCCACAAAGCCTTACAGACAAGGATTCCCCTTTATTACAAATCAACAATACTTTGGCGATTGGAATAGCTATGACAATGATGTCAATTCCATAGTCGTGGCAAAGGATTTAGTTCTTTCAAATGGCTGGAATTGGCTATGCCGCGCTCTAGAACTTCACGATAATACCTTGCATTTTCTCCCCAAAAAGGCAAGATCGACGATGACTTCAGTATGAGCGCGCGTGGACTGACTCCGAAAGACATTAGGTAGACCGCGTGGCAGTTACGCAGGATAACAGGACAGATACCACGGATTATAACGGCGGACCACCAACTATCTATTATCGCCGGCCTATCTTGGGCCAGAAATGCGTGCCGCACTGATTTGACGTCAACCCGAAACATAATAAGTTTAATAATATCGCTGTCTCATTCGCGGCTGGAGCTGTGGTCAAAGGCTACTGGAAAAGTTTCAATCCCATCTATTGGTAATCCATCCCTTCATGGGCGCTGGTGTCGAACCGGGGAGTCTGCTTGGGCTATATGCATATATTGAGCTTGATGATGCCTGCAGTTGGCGCTGTGGGGACCAACCACGACCATCCTGGCTGTTCCGAGATCCAATGAGCCCAATTAAAAGGCTCCGGGCTTATTTGGTCCTCGAAATTCATTGTACGCAATACTTGACGAAAATAGAGCCGCATCCTCCATCGAGCAAGCCACCACCCGTAGCTGTCAGCCCTTTGCGCCATTTTTATGCCTTTTCCCGCCAAGCTTTGATTATTGAGATATGGGCTTCCGCTGCTGAGTATATCCCGCCTTATCTCACCGCTTTTCAAGACAGCGACACACCAAATACTCTCTCATATTCGCGCGAGACTGGAGTGACTGAAACCCGCGTACGAGAATTGATCTTGAGAGATCCACTGGAGTTCAATAAATCATGCGACCCATCATGAAGACATTGCTAGTATCCTTGCATGACCTCTGAAATCTGCGAATGGTCCATGCAGCCAAGCTACCCAAGGTCATATGGCATGGATGGTTACGCAAGAGCAATTGTGGAAACGCAGATAATACACTACATAGCAGTTCGAGTTGTCGCAACACAGCCAAGCTGGTTCGGTTGGGAAATCATCAAAAAGCAGAATGTATCCAATGCCTTTACTAGCACCCTCGTGGAAACTACGGCTGCATTGTAACCACTTTTTCCAACAGAAACTCCGTTCTTCATGTCGTCTCTCCTAACCCCTCTCCCTCGTCCTCCCCCCTTATGGGCGGGAGGCGATCATGCTGGGTAATTCCACGTTTCATGGGATGAGCATCTCCCGTTATTCATACCCCCTACCACTGGTAGTTCCCTGCGAATTCTTCATGTATTACCTCAACCCAAACTTTGGATTAGAATCTGGCTCAGGCCATGCCCATGGGAAGCTGTGTGGCCGAAGGGCTTCCTTGATTTATTCCCCTTTTGTCACACATTTTGAGAAGCCAATGTACGACGCTATGAGCATGGCAAACGTTTATTTTTTTTTGCTTAATATAAAGCGTCCACAAGGTTGGCTGCCTTTCAACTTTGGTTACTGGGAAATAGCTTCACCCTTCTACCCATGCCAGTGGCGGTGACATACCCCCGCAGACCCTGAGAGCTGGCCTGCACGTTGCGGAATGTCTAGTTGCGAATTCATCCAAGAAGCGGTTCCACGTTTCTCGGCAGCCTTGGTTGAGACTCCTTTGTTGTCTTGCGTTCCGAAGCCGCAGCTTCCAGCAGGTATCTTTTATTTCCGACGGATTCTGGGTATCAAGTGCCCAGGGCTTCTATATAAACCCTTTGTTTCCTCTTTTGGTTGCAACACAGATCGAATTAATCCTCACACAATCCTATAGTCTGGTGTTCTGACTGTACAACACGCTTGCTAGTCCCGTCAAACATTTGGAACATCTGGCTGTCCTCCCTACCATTTTTCTCAGGGTGTTGTTTCCATCCTCGTATTCCGTCCACTTTCTTTTCCACCCCCCTTAGCTGTTATCAGGAAACACGCGAGAACTTCTATAATTAACATCCACGCGCCATTCTGTGAGCTTGATTACCTAGACCTGCGATATTCATATTCCTTTCTATGCACCCAGTTGCTGCTCCGAATGGCGAGCTTCGGAGCGCAAACTAGCCGCTACAACAGGCTAGTGATTGTTTTTGTCGCTTTAGGGTCATTGGTATGCGACCCTCGCTGGCTCAATTATACTGCTGCGAACTGACGTTATTTTGTTTAGACATACGGATATTGCGCCTCCATCATTGGGAGCACCATTGGACAGCCAGGATGGTACTTATACTTCGATCTACCTAGGCAAGGATCCCCAGACTACGAACATAGCACCTCAGTGATAGCTACGGCAAATGGCGTCTTTAGTGCTGGCGGAGCTGTGGGAACACTCATTATTATGTGGTCGTGTGATTCATTTGGTCGCAAAGCAAACATCCAGCTAGGCGCGTTCCTTGCCATCTTTGGCGGTGCCATGCAGGGTGGAGCTACCAGTATACAGTATGTTGTTGATTCTCACGCGTTACTTCCGCGTCTTGCATATAACTGATGGTGATTAGGATGTTTCAGGCAGGACGATTTATATCTGGAATGTCGATCGGTATCCTCGTTACGGTCTGTCCGATGTACCTTGCAGAATTATCGAGTCCCTTGGTTCGTGGATGGCTTGTCGGACATCACGCTATATTTCTGGTCTTTGGATATATGCTTTCCGCCTGGGTTGGCTACGCTTGCTACTTTGCAACTGACATGAATGCTCAATTTGCATGGAGATTCCCCCTCTGTCTTCAGGTAGTCAGTCCGATGGTTTTGCTTGCTGGGTCATATTGGCTCCCGCGATCCCCTCGGTGGTTGATATCGAAAGGAAAGCTTGACGAAGCCTGGCAGGTGCTACGTCGTCTTCGGCAGTCCGACGATGACCCTGATGAATTAGCCGCAAAGGATGAATTTTACCAGACGCGCGAACAGCTTAAACTAGAATCTGGGAAACTGGCCGCTACTGGTCATTCAGTCTGGGCTGCCGTGATCTTGAAGAAATCTTATCGAAAAAGGATGATCATCGGTTTCTTGACTCAATGGGGTGCGGAATTTGGTGGCCCCCTTATCATTGTATGTCCAACAACACCTGCCCAAAATCTTGGTAATTTTTGAGGTTTACTGCTGACTTATGATTCCAAGAACAATTACGCTGTGCTCCTATATCAAAATTTGGGCATGACCAAGTCTATGCCCCTTCTTCTCAGCGCTTTGTGGTTGACTACAGCAGGTGAGCATAGAAGACGTGAGATGGCCGGGGTACACATCGCTGACCAGCTCCCAGGCCTGATCTATAACCCCCTCGGAGCGTGGCTTCACGACAAGGTTAACTCCAGACGGTGGATGTTCATTACCGGATTTGTCGGCATTGCGGTCACCACATCTTGCTTGGCGGCCATGACAGCTGAATACGCTGGTACCAAGAATCACGTCGGTAATGGCTTCGGAATTTTCTTTATGTTCCTGTACCTAGCATTCCAGGGGTAAGTTGTGGAAATTGCGTACCCCCGCTTGAATCGTTGGCCATACTAACAGTTTGACAAGCACGTTTTGTGACACTACTATGTATTTGTACGTCTCGGAGATATTTCCAACGGAGATACGTCCTATTGGAATGGGATTCTCGATGTTCGGCCAGTTTGCTTGTAAGTCGATATATCCTCATCCTGTGACTGATTATGCGTGTCACTAACAACTGTCACACCAGCAACCCTTATCCTCCTTCAAACAGCACCCATTGGATTTAATCGCATTAAGTGGAAGTACTATCTTGTTATAATCTGCTGGTCAATCGTCTTTGTTCCAAGTACGCTAGGTCCCCGGTCCTTGACATATACGCAGAGTCTTACAAGATTTGACACTAACTATCCACAACCTTTGAAGTCATATATTTCTTCTTCCCAGAAACCGCACGCTTGTCCCTCGAAGAAATTGCAAAGAACTTTGGCGACGAAGTTGCTATCGACGGTTCTTCGGCAACGGAGCTAGAAAAACGGACATTCGAACGCAGCGTTGGTCATACCGAGACCTCCGCGTCCGAGACTGCAACTCTGGCTGAAATGCCCTCTGAACGAGTTTGAACTACCATATGCAAGCAGTCTCGAGATTATTGACTAACATATCGAAACAAACCCGTTTCTCGTTTACCAGACCCCGAACCCCCCTCCCCTTTCGACAGTTTTTGTTTTCAGTTTCCCTGCATCCACCTCGCCTCCCTTTCCGCGAAAAAAAGTCTCCCCTTCATTAAATTCTTTTACCTCCTTACTATGCACCTATTTTAATTTGCGATGTCAGGTTTTCAACCCCCCACCATGACCTAGGCTCTACTCCGTGGGAAGCTCAGCCCTGCCATTCCCGCTTTTACTTATCGTCTTTTTGTTTCTTAATTTTTCTCTTTTCCTTTTCTTCTTCTTTTCTTTTTGCTCCTTATTTATTCTTGCTACTGGCTTTGGGGACTAACTCTTGTTTTTTTTTTATCGTTCCGGTGTTATAGATGTTTTAGATGCTTTTTCCCCTTTGTTTATGGAGAAAGGAACTAGACAAATAATGGGAGGGTACACTCGACAGTACTAGATAATTAGATGCTAGGTAGGTTTGACTACTATCATAGAATGCAATTTTTCTTCACTTATCATGGTTCTCAGTATACATTTCGCCATCCCAGTATATATACACAGAGACTCGAAGACCCTGTCACACTACTTACGTGTTCATGCGCAGCACCCAAAGAACATACACACATGAGCCCTCCATACCAAAAAAAAAAAATGGGAAATCCAAGAGCCCGTCGCGCCGTGCGACTTTTAA
>PDNA01000278.1:0-30868 GCA_002573605.1 Polytolypa hystricis UAMH7299 | reverse complement strand
TTCAGCTAATGGATTTTCCATGATTTGTATAGAGAATTGTATGAGGACTATAGGAATTTGATGAATTAGTAGGGGAAGAATGAGAATTAGGTGGACTTACTTCTTGGTGGGTGAAGAAGAAAGTGCGTGGAATTCGAATTTCACACCCCTGTCAGGGGAACCCTACTAACGAAAATTCCGGGTCTGACCATAGTATGCTCTGCTGCAACAAATAAAATCGGTGTCTAGGACAATAGACATTGGACTTGAGAGCAGAAGTAGACGTAATATATTTCGGCCATCTTGTCCAACAGCCTACCGTGCGTTCCAGAATCGTATTCTGTTGCTACTAACATCTGTCCAGAGTGAACCAGCTTCAAGCAACAGGAATGAAAACGGTCTTAGTCACGTTGAATCATCAAACGTATATTACTTGTCTCTAGGAATTCAGTAGAGAAGAGTACGCGGCTGGCCGAAATGGGGTAGGACTTCCCGAGGCTGAGCAGTATTCATTACTTCAGGATTACTAGACATATCACGCCCTCGACTTGATACCTTGAATTGCCGCTACAGGTCAAGCCGAAACTGTACGTATAACTTTCTTGTACGGAGGAAAGATGGGCTCCCCACAACTGGATTCTTCCATTTGTGGAGTTGATGAGAGACAGCCTGGCTGGCGAAGGGGATACCGATCGAGGATAACCTTTGCGCCACCGCAGCTAACCGAAATCCCGCCGCCCCAGCGCTACCCGGGATATAAGAAACTCTACAAATCATTCCGGAGCTTCTCGCTGCGCACTCAATCCTGATTTATTACATATTACATATAATCCCTCTCGCATCTGCTTCTTTTCGATCATCTATTTAATCAATCTCCCTCACCCATTTGTTGTGCAACTTTGTGTGGCCCACCTCAGAGGAGTTCTTGTATACTACTTTCCGCTCGGCTGGTGCCGGCCTTGGTGACGTCACAGCTTGTATGCCGCCAAACGCCAGCGAGAGCAACAACAACACACAAAGATGATCATCAAACCGCTAGTATCGCATATTTCGCCTGCCCTTCTGGGGGCAGGGCTTCTGCTATTCACTGTCACTTCGGTACGTTTGTATTATACTTCAGAGCGTTGCCAAGGCGGAACTTGGCAAAAAAGACAGACATTTATTAACCCCCGATGCTTTCCGACTACCGCTAGGCCGTCATCTACTGCATCTATAACCTTTTCTTCCATCCACTCCGAAAATTCCCTGGTCCACCTCTCGCCCAGGTAACCCCCTGGGTACAACTCTACCATGGCTTGAAAGGCGACAGGCACCTCTGGCTACACCAATTACACCAGAAATACGGCAGCCACGTTCGCGTTGCGCCCAATTTCATATCCGTCAACAGCGTGCGGGGTCTACATGATATCTACGGCCATGGAAAGAAATTGAAGAAAGGAGACTTTTACAATGCGTTCCCTGCGATAAAGGGTGTGTATAATACGCATAATGTCATTGATAAGACTGTTCACGGCCGCAAGCGACGGGTGCTGAGCCAGGCGTTCTCCGAGAATGCGCTTAAGGGCATGGAGGATCTCATGCTGTCTTCTATTCGCCAATTTTGCGCAATTATGGCTGGAGATGAGGAGACGCACAAGGCTCCATCAGATCGCGTTGAAAGGGGCCATGTAGTTCGAAACATGTCGGAATGGTTTGGCTATTTGACGTATGATGTGATGGGAGAATTGTGCTTTGGCAAGAGCTTTGGTATGCTTATTGAACGGGGGAAACGTGATGTTGTTCATCTAGTGGACAGGGCGGCAAATAGGCACTACGTTGTAAGTCTTTCTCTCGACTCTTTCTTGGGGGTCTTGTATGCCTCATGCTACTATAACGTATTTTAACTGACCTTCGGTGGTTAGTGCGGACTATGGATGCCCCTGGACAGCTGGCATCTGGATAAAATCTTCATTCGAAAACTGACAAACGACCGCTGGAACTTCATCCAAGCTTCTCGTGTCGAAGCAAGTCAACGAGCCAAGGAGCGCACTCAAGCAGGCCATGAAGCCAGAAAGGACTTTTTCTACTATCTCCTCAACGCCAAAGATCCAGAAACGGGCGAGGGCCTATCAACCCCGGAACTCTGGGGCGAGAGCAATGTCCTGATGATTGCTGGAAGTGACACTACATCCACCAGTCTTGCATCAACGATATTCTACCTCGTGCGCAACGCACGTGTCATGGCTGAATTGAAGAAAGAAACCCGCTCTACCTTTTCACATGTCGAGGATATCGTTCTAGGCCCAGAACTGAACAACCTCACCTACTTAAAGGCATGTCTCGACGAAGCAATGCGGCTCGCCCCCGCCGTCCCCGGCGCCATGCCTCGTGAAGTGCAAACTGGAGGCACAGAAGTCGATGGCGTCTATCTCCCCGGCGGCACAAACTGCGGCACCCCATGTTACGCCATCCACAGAAACCCCGATTACTACCGCGAGCCCAACACATTCGTCCCCGAACGCTGGATCGAAGGCGCCATGTGCCAGACCGACCAGCAGATATGGGTCCCGTCAAAGGACGAGGTCGATGTTGCGCGTCGCGCATTTTGCCCGTTTAGTATCGGACCCAGGGGTTGTATTGGGAAGGGCATGGCGCTTATGGAGCTACGGCTTACGCTCGCGCGGGTGATGTTTTTGTTTGATGTCGAGTTTGCGGATTCTACGGGCGAGGATGAGAGAGGGAATTTTGCGTTGGTGGATCATTTTACGAGTCAGAAGAATGGGCCGTATGTGGTGTTTAAGAAGAGGGTGGACTTGAACGAAAAGGGGCTCGCAGCGTAGTATTTTATTTGATGTTATATCTCATCTACCAGGGTGGACAGATGGCAGGTTTCGTGTGATATTTCTTTTACCTTTTCCTTTTTTTCTTTTCGCCATGTACATATCTTATACTACAGTCGATATGGCGTTGGTAAATCTGTACTCGGGAAATTGGATACTATCCCGAAATGATGTTATCTTTATTAAAAACCGAAATAGGTATGAATTCCACGATCCTCCTGGATTTTGACACCCCACTCCAGGAATCCATTGTGCTCAGCCTTCAACTTCCGAGAGAGCCCCCACAACCGAAATATCACTAGAATAAACTACCGGCTAGAAAAAGAAATGACCTAGGTGTGCACAAAATTGTAAAATAACCAAGCTGCTATTTCCTCTGCAGCAACATCATTGGCACCTCAGAAATCTCCTCAACTTGAAACCCGAAGCAATTAGCCTATCTTCACCTAAGGTGGGCCTTGCTTCTAGCTAGACAGTCCCTTTCCCAAATCAAATCACGCTCTTTACGCAACTCCCTACCCCGTTTCGAGACACCAGTCTCACAATCCCATGCATGTTCACAGGCACTACTCCGGCAAAATAAAAGATCTACGTCGTCACTATGCCACTTCTCATCCATACAATCCATGCAGATCCCTTCGAATTATGAATCGGTCTTTCGGCATGCTGTCTCCACGATTGCACTCCAGTCGTAACGATCACAGTGAGAACAGGTTTTCTGCTCTAGCGAGGAGAGTCAAGACAGAACGTCTGCCCAGTTGAACTTGGCTAGAGCGTTGAGATTTCGGTTTATATTTCTTGGGAAATGTAGATCGGATAGCTTGACATTGACTTGTTGCAGTTCAGATAGGTACGGGGAAACAATAATGTTCACGCACGAGCGAGACATAACGATGAGATCTTCAGTAGGACCGAAAAGACCTCGATGGAGCTCTCGCAGAAGCTCATGTTTTATTGAGTTTAACTGTGCTGCATAGAAAGTCAGCTCCACATAGCCCTTTTAGACTACTTAGAAGATATGAAATTTCATGCCGCAGTTACGGATAAGACGAGCAGGAAGCTTTGTTTGGTGGGGGGATGTAGGATGCTCGTGGGTAATATATCCATTACTCCGGTACACAAGGCTTTTGGTTAGATCCTTGAAGCTCTTCGCATGACTGAAGTAGTATGAAGGTAGGAGGGGCTTGTGAAAATCATCAACGGTGTCTAGAGATACGACTTCCCACCATTTATTGAACTGCCAGTGTAGTATTTCAGGCTTGAATCCGTATCTTTCGCCGACTAAAACGACATTGCGAATGTCTGCTATGTTGATCCGAAACGGCAACGAGTCGAGATAGAGGGAATGGAAACAGCAAAACCACGCCCCCATACTCTTGATGGTATCTCCATGGAGCACAATAGTATCACTGCCAGATTCGCTCCATCGTCCATTCAACATTGTGTCAAAATACCGGCTTGATTCCACGAGTTTTGACTTTTCAACACGAAACGATGCGGATTGTCTTGGTGTATCGTTTGCCGTGTGACTTTTACAAGGGGAGTCCATGTACTCGAATATCTTTACAATTAGATCCCCTTGTTTGGCGATATCAATAGCGATATGTTGCTTTGCGTTATCCATGGTATGTTTAGAACTAGTTAGATGGTCCATCAGGTCACCTAGAGTGCTGTTATGTGGACGTCTAGAAGTTGATCCGAGTGAGGCTTCGAGGCAATTTCGCGAGCTAGAAGGCGAGGCGGGGTAGGAGGAGACACGGAACCAAAGAGAGGAAGAGTGCTTCAGAGGAACAAAGACTTGTAAAGAGCCGAAGACTGCGCTGCCCTAATCTATTTCTCACAGAAGCGAGACTATGAAAATAAGTCCCACCTACGACACTGTCGAAGTCGCCTCAAAATTTCTAATAATGAACTGTGGGTAATAATGAAGAAGAGGAATGGTTCTAGTTAGAAGAAGCTGAGAATAGCTATTTTGAGGGACGGTATGAAATTTACCAATAGATCACAAAAGAAGTTCCAGAGAGTGGGCTGGATGCGGTGAAAAAGATGAAGTGAGACTGTTGTTTTTTCAAAGAATTCAAGAAAGGAACTTAAAGAAGAAATTCAAAGAAGAAAGAAAGAAAGGGGGAAAGAATGGAACTGCTCTGTGACAACAATTTTGAGTTGTTAGGAGATCCTGTTTGTTTGTATTGCTGCCTTGCATAAAGATTATATCCTGCAGAGTATGGATTTGGCTGCAACTCTTCACTTCTGCATGAAAAAAAAAAAAGAAAGCTTCTCCAGGAATAGGAGGCCAATTTAGTGTCATATAGCAGTAAAAATTCCCCTCCCCTTTCAGCTGTGTCCAATGAACAACTCAAAGTTATAAAATCAAAGTCAGACAGCCATGGTCCTTCCCTGGGAATGCACACACATCTGAAGACTATGTAGGTATCTAATTCTCCAGCCATACATGGCCTTTGTGTAAAGCACAGGCAGATTGACTTCCTGCACAGAAGGTGTAATGTTTCTGGGGATGATGAAAAGAGTGAGGTTGAATTTAGATTACAGACTGTAAAATCTTGGCATTGCCAATTCTGGGAGGAAACCCATGTATGTGCATACCTACCTAGATGTGTAGCAGCAACTCCTCCCAAGGCCCATGTGTTTACGCTGTCGAAGATCCTCCCTGCCGCGTTGAAATTACCCCTGAATGCATGATACAACTAGCACGATGTAAAATAGCTGAAAAAGAAACGCATTGCTCAAACCAAACGCTACAATCTAACTACAAGTATATGAGAGTTGACCTTCCTGTCATCCATTTTTCAAATTCAGCAAAAAATGCCATTCCAAAGAAACTTACTGTATATCCTCGCGTCCTCACACATTCCACACGGTCCTCGTCTCCTCGCTTAGAAGACGATTCGATTGGGCCAAGACAGAGCGGAATGACATCATCAGGAATAACCTCCAGGCCTGCAATCCGGCTCAAACTGAGATCTTTTCTCCCTCTGCCCCATGAAAGAGAAATAGAAGGTGGGCTGGCCGTGACCAATCTGGCAGTGCTCATCATAATCATGCTCCAAGTCAACATGGTGCCAGTACATATAATCTTGATCTTTTCGCATATACGCATCCCGCGTGGCAAGCATACAGTCCATGCACAAGCCATCAAAATGTATTCTATCGATCCTGGCGCGTGTACCGTGGACTATATCTATACAGAGCTCAAAAGTCATGTGATTTTGAAATACACTAGTATTGTACTAGCAAATGCCATGCACATTAGAAAGTAGCAGTAGTAAGCTCAGCTAGTTAACTACCTGCAGTTGCTCGTCCTGATAGGGGATTACATTAATATATTTAAAGAATTTAACCAGTTTATCTAGTAAATTGGCTGGCAGCTAGATAGGGGATTATAATGCTTATTCTATATTTCTCACCCAATTCCCCTTAGTCAGGCCGGCCCCTAGATAGAGCCCTTCCTCGCCCAGTTCCTTCGCGAATTCCCCTGCAAATTCCCTCTAGTCAGGTTGGCCCCAAGACTGAGCTCTTCCTCACCCAATTCCTTTGTGAATTCCCTATTAATTCCCCCAAATTGAGCCAGATAAAATATGTTTGTATAAGCATATTCTTCATTAGATAAGCTTATGAGAAAAAAGGTATTGTAAATCAGAAATTATATTTGGGCTGTGTCTCAGTGTGGTGTCAAAAGGGTGTATCATTGTTAAATTACACATCACGTGGGTTGTGAACTCTTTGTAGATATCGGAGTCCATGGTAGCGTGCCCTCTGCATTAGTTCGTTCCATGGTCGGCTGCAATCGGAGCAGCTAACGCGCGGCTGTTTTAAGACCTGCCCCTAATACACGCTGTGAGAGCCAGATCCAAGAAATACGGCTGTTGTGCTGCTAAAATGAACACCACGTACCGTAGGAGCTTTTTTAGATCGCATATTCTCTTCGTTGAACCGACCCAAGGAATCTATAATGTCTTTGATGCTGCGATGAGGAAGCTCTCCACCCAATGGCTGAACACCGATTCGAGAAAGTTCGCGCAAGTAGTTGCAAAGAGTCTCTTCATGACAGGTGCATTTTGCCTTCTTGAGGATGAAGTTAAAATCCATAAACAAACAGCGGTAGATCTTGTTGCGTAGATCGGCCTTGGTTGCGTTTAGTTGCTCTATATTACAAATTAGTGATCTTACTAGCAAAGAAATTCGACTTGAGATGGGTTGTGACAGTATCTGTGGTTAAACTTACGGATGACACGTGGTCTCAGGTGCATTTTATTGTCGGAATTGAGATTGTGTTTGATGGCATTAGGTCTCATTTCAGTGATATGCCCAGGCCAGTTGTACACCAGCGCCCTGGTAACGGCCCGGAAACCCAACGTGTAATCAAAAGCGTAAGCCGGAAACATCAGTTGGCGGCAAACATTCATATCAGTAAGACGGTCCGCCGTTGCTTCTGAGGACCACCAGGTCCTGAAACCCGACCTGAGCCGCGCTCTGTCTAGCCCGTATTTGTCGCCTGCTTGAATAGTATGCCAGATTTCTGCAATCGAAATGGAATCCATCGGCATGGCGGATAGTGTCGAATGGAGAGCACGGAACCAGACTTCCATGCTCTTGAGCGTGTCACCTTTGAGAAGGATGGTATTTGTTTGGGATTCGTTCCATGACCCAGATAGCATCGTTCGAAAGTACCAGCTGGCGTTGATGAGCGTGTCCTTATCGACGCGGAACGAAGCAGATTTCTTTGTGGTGGTGATGCCACGGCGCCCGTCTGCGCCATATTTTCGTCTAACTTCCTCCTCCTCAACTTTCACGGTGAGATCCCAGGGAGTAGCGACCTCAATCACAGGGTCCTGTTTCTCGACCTTCATCACGGCAATAGCTGGTGCTGCTGCAAGGTTTCCTTGTAGCTCTGAGTACTTGAATAACGAAGCTGAGGTTGAGTAAGAGAAGAGGTTGTAATTCAAGGGAATTGTCCGGCTTCAGGGTGTTTAAAGTGATATCCCAACTAGTTTGGCAAGACTGTGGAAGATGGCCCATGTGAGTCAAGAAATTAAGGAGAGGTAGGGTGAGAGAGAGAGAGAATATATATAGAGAGAGAGAGAGAGAGAGAATACAAAGAGAGAGAATGAGAGAGGGAGAGAGAATGAGAGACAGGGAGAATGAGAGAGAGAGAGAATGATAGAGAGGGAGAGAATGAGAGAGAGAGAGAATGAGAGAGAGAGAGAGAATGTGAGAGAGAGAGAGAATGAAAGAGAGGGAGAATGATAGAGAGAGAGAGAATGAGAGAGGGAAAGAGAGAATAAGAGAGAGGGAGAATGATAGAGAGAGAGAAAATAAGAGAGAAAGAGAGAATATAAGAGAGAGAGAGAGAATGAGTGAGAGGAAGAGAATGAAAGAGGGAGAGAATGAGAGAGGGAGAGAATAAGAGAGGGAGAGAGAATGTGAGAGAGAGAGAGAGAATGAGAGAGAGGGAGAATGATAGAGAGGAAGAGAATAAGAGAGGGAGAGAGAGAATGAGAGAGAGGGAGAATAATAAAAAGGGAGAGAATAAGAGAAAGAGAGAATGAGAGAGAGAGAGAGAATGTGAGAGAAAGAGAGAATGAAAGAGAGAGAGAATGATAGAGAGAGAGAGAATAAGAGAGGAAGAGAGAGAATAAGAGAGAGAGAGAATGATAGAGAGGGAGAGAATAAGAGAAAAAGAGAGAATATAAGAGAGAGAAAGAGAATAAGAAAGAGAGAGAGAATAAGAGAGAGAGAAAGAATATAAGAGAGAGAGAGAGAATGAGAAAGAGAGAGAATGATAGAGAGAAAGAGAATAAGAGAGGAAGAGAGAGAATAAGAGAGAGAGAGAATAATAGAGAAGAAGAGAATAAAAGAGGAAGAGAGAATATAAGAGAGAGAGAGAGAATAAGAGAGAGGGAGAATGATAGAGAGGGAGAGAATAAGAGAGAGAGAGAATAGTGGATGGCCTGGAGCTCTTTTGTCTGCTTATTTCTATTGTATATGAAGCAAGAGAACAAGATGTAGGCTCTGTCAGTGAAATTTGTCAAAGAGTCCTGTGAGCATGGATCTACTGTTTTTAGAAAAAAAAAATCCTACCCATTTCAAATGGTACCAGAAAACTTGCAGGGAGGACTTCTTTCAAAGGCTCCTCTGCAAGCTGTTTCTCTGTCAAGTCAATGCACTCGCCCGATACCACAGTCCAGATCCCAAGGTGTGTGGTGTAGGAAATGAGCTTAGTACATATAACTATGTAGCTTTTGACCACAGCTGAATCCCCTAGAGAATCGGCATCAAAGTACTGGTATACCATCCTAGTAGCCGCATATTCCTTATGGAAGAGGTATTAGAAAGGGGGTGGGATTAGAGTGGTTTGGCGATACATCGGCGTCAAACTTACACCAATATCTTGGCATTGCTTAGCTACCCCAGCATATTGCCGAAATTGAATGCACGAAGTCAGCAACCACCTGCGAATCACCCCTCGTTGCTGATGAGCTGGTACTAAATTAAATTATGCTAAATAATCAAAGTACGTATCTATAATCAGGACCATAATTCTCCTCCGCGACAACCGGCAGTTCTCTCCCCTCAGCCCGTCGTCTTTCTCGTTCCGCCAAAGTGCCATACTTCTTATCCAGAACGCGATTTTCCCACACGAGCAATGTGCGCAAAGACAGAGCAACAAAGGCATTGAACAGCATAAAGGACGCACATATTACTTGACCCTTGATATATCGCGGACGGTCAGAATGTGGAAATACGTTGGTTCCTAGAAGTGGACCGCATTGACCGAGGAGATTGAGGATTATGACTGCCATGCCCCGTCTGGTATCGGAACCTTGATTGTCTGTGAAAGACGTCAATACCATTACCCATATATGTTATGATAGAACAACAAAGAAAAAAAGATGACATCACGTACTCATCACCCAGGGTAGAATATTGGAGATACACGGGAAGACACCACTGGCTGCCAGAAAGACGCCGACATAACGCGGTGCCACAGCCGTGCAGGTAGCAAGGAGAATATACCCAGAAGCACCAACCAACGACAAAACGATGATTGTTAATCCTCTCTGCTGATAGCGATCTGCAATCCAGGGAGTGACAATGCTGACCACAAATGAAAGGAAGTACGGAGGCGCAGACAGCCCTTGTGCGTGGATCGCTGTAAATCCCATATCTTCCAGAATTGAAGGAAGAAATACGGGAAGTGATGAGAAGCTGACATTGCAACTAAAGTACATAAGCTATACTTATGGTTCAGCCAGGTAACTTGGCATTTTTCAGGGGGGAGGGTATACCGAAGTCAGCCAAGGCTTCACATCCAGGAGAGTCGCCCTGATATCCTTCCAGTTCAGGCCATCAATGCGCTCAACTTTTCCAGTCTGTCTGATAGATCTAGCCCTGGCAACGGCCTTCTCTTCGTCGGTGAGAAATCGTGCCTGTGTAGGTGAATCTGGAAGGAAGAAGTAGGCCACCGGAACCATCAACAGGGTCGGTATCCCTTCAACTAGGAATAACAGCCGCCAGTTGGCGAGTTTTGAATGGCCAGACGTGATACCAAAGGCTAGTGCGCCAGCGAATGTGCTAGCAAGTGGAGCAGCTGCGACGAAGAGGCCGCATCGCAGACCAAGTTCGGTGCGACGGTAAAAGAATGATAGTAGAAAGGGCACACCAGGACCAAAGCCGGCCTCTGTAGCTCCTAGGAGAAATCGAAGTGCCATCTCCGAACCCCAGGAAAAAGCGGCAGCTTGACATGTCGCAACAATACCCCTATTTTACTGTTAGAGAGACCAAAAATGATGTCATGCTTAGTTGAGGTTCCAATGAGACCAACCATCCAAACACGATGAATGCACACCATCTATGTGGAGGGATAACCTTCCACAAGATCCCCTGGAATTGAAAAAGGATATAAGAGATATAAAAGATAGTGAGAAGCCACTCATAAAGTCGACCATCAAGATCAAGGTCTTCTTCCATTCCTGCAACACGTGCATTTCCAATATTCGATCGATCCAGGAAGGCCAGAAGATCTGTTCAAAAGAATTAGCAAATCATCTATAACTTCAAACACCCGAACCAATATAGTTATTCCTCTTACACAGCGCAGCAAGGAGGGTGAGCACCCTTATATCAAGCTTACGCACGACGCGTTTTTCGATAGCTAAGTCAATCTCCACCATCTCACCTCCTTCAGTCCCAGGCTTTTGGACGTTCTCCAGATCAGGCTCCAGATCAGACACGCCATTACCTCCCCGCGTTCTTTGAAGCTGCTGGTCGGTGTTCATAGTGTTCTCCATTATCCATCTCCCGAGTCACAAGAATATTTCAATTCACCTCAACGAGAGAGATTTTGGGGAGATTGAACAGCCCTTATAATAACTTTTTTTTTTCGTGCGGGGTGAGTTCAATAGTTAGGAGCTGATCACCCAGTAACATTCCGCAGATCGCCAACGCCAAATGTAGGACGCATGGATTTAATCAATAGTCACAAAATTCGGCAGACGACATTTGAGGTGGAAAGAATGTTGTGCTTCAATCATCGAGGTGCCAGAACTCTATGAGCTGCCTACAATCATATCCAGAGCGTCTCCGTGTAAACAAGAAAATTCGGGATAATGCCGATGCCGCACTGAAGTAGTAGTCGTACTGCAGTATCCATAGGGTTCATGCTTGTGCGGAGACATGTACTACATCGTAGCCATGAACGATTGGAATTACTCCGCATCTCCTGCACAGAGACCTCGAAGCAAACTCGAAATCTTGCGGGGTGTGTATTGAGGAATGACTAAGCGGTCTACCCCAGAAGAATTATCACGTGATATAAAACAGCTGGGGCTTGGCAATCTGTGCTTCCCTCCAAAGATTCTTCCATGAGCTTCACAGCTTCGGTCGCGTCGCGTTACCTGCCACAATCCATCCACAGCCTCAACCACCACAGATAGGAACCCACCGAGATCATTCACCATACCGACATTATTTGCAGAGAGAACCTTATCCATACTCGCTCAAATGAATCGGCAAGGCTCCGCCGCCGCCAGGATGGCTGATCCTGCGGGAGGGGTGCCGCAACAGCTGGTATGTCATGCCTTCGTTGTGGATACAGTATGCTCCAATTACGTGGGGATGAGTTGGGCTGATATAATTATTAACCTATAGTTGCCGCACCTTCATCTGGTTTCCAACTTCCGCTACCCGACAATGAACCAGATGGCAGTTGAAACCGCCCTCGAATACCTCCTCGCTGCTCCAAAGGTCGTGCGCGAGCTGCAGCCCGTACATTGGACATTTCTAGACGGGCCGCCGGACGGCACAGTAATGCTTACTTGGCAGCCTTTGAACCACTTGGGTTCGAATTTCGCTAGCGACGGTTATGTGTGGGCAGGCGCTGAGCACGTGTACCACCACCAGGTTAGGGGATATGTAAGTTTTCAGCTTTTAATGTGCTAGTATCTGCATCAGTGGAAATAGCTAACTGTGAACAGACTGTGGAATGTTGGTATCACCAGTGCGGTTATCACCCCCCTCATGAAACGATTGCGCAACATAGCAGACGGCGGTTTCGCATCGTTCCCTCAAAGACACCCAATAACCTCCCACCTCCCGATCCGTCGCTGTGGATTGTCAATTATTCTAAGTGCGTTGTTGAGCCAGTACCCGCCAGTTCCATACACGTTGTCCCTCAAGTTCAGAACATCCTCGCGCAGCGGCGATTCCTCCAGAGCCAAGGCCAGCTCGTTCGCAAAGAATTTATGCTACATGATCGGAATAGCTGGCCGACAATAAATCTACCGCCACAGGTGGGCCAGCAAAGTTTCGTTCCACAAGGTGCTGGGTTTCCGAGTGCCCTCTTAGGCCGTCAACAAGCGGGTCAATTTTTCCCTCCTCAACAGGGCGCAAACCTTGTGGGTGTCCAAGGGAAGCAAACTCGAGGCCATCGAGGCGCTGCGCCTGCAAATATGGCAGGTGCTGCAGGGGTTGACCATTCTTTAGAAGAGGAAGAGATTTCTACTGGAGATTTGCTGGATCTCATCACACCGCGGGATATCAGCAGAATGAGGTATAAATACAACCATGAATGGATGGAGGAGATTTTTGCTTCGCCTTATAAAACAAGCCAGATTTTACCAGTGGACTTGGGCCTTGGTAAGAAGGGTGAACTCGAGTCCTTGACAGCGCCGTTTTTTGACGCGCCTATGGGACCCAATGCAGGCCGTAAAGATTCCAAAGATGCCGCTGCTCCAGTCGCTGCTGGAAAAATGGAACCTGAAAAGGCGGATGAATTCAAGAATGCTGTGGCCCGCAAGATTGCAGATGTATCTACTGAGATCGAGCAACTGAAGAAGAAACACGCAAGAAGAATGGAAAGCATCAACCGAGCTCCGAACTTCAAAGAGGCAGAGTTGAAACTGCGCGATTCAGTTGCCGATCCCACAGATATAGGTCAGGAGTTTTGGAGAATCGAGGGTCGGCTACATACCATCGTGGATGAGAACGGAGTACCCCAATTCGAATACGAGGATAAAGCATCTAAACCGAAAACAAACGATGTTGTCCACTCAGTCGAGACTGGAAAGGGAAGGTCGGTTGCCCCGCTTTCTGATGTTACATGTGTCGACCGAGGCGGCCTTGTGGAGAGAATCGAGACAGAGGAGCCAAAGCCTGCACAGGGGGAGGCTGGCGACGTTGATATGGGCAACACGGATACCGTTGGCCAGCAAATCGGTGCTGCTCAAGGTACAGTTGTAAGCCAACCTGAAGACCGCGAAGACCTTCCTCCTGTCCCCACGACCACAACCCAAGGCCTTGCAGCCGCGACAGCCACAGCTCCATCAAAATCTGAAGATGTCGAGATGGGTGGTGTACAAACCAGTCAACCGCCGGCGGGTACCGACCAAGAAGCTGGCGATTGGGTGATGGTGAACAAGGAGACTGTACCTGCTCAGGTCCAATCGAGCGCAGGCGGAAAGCCAGCAGGGGCCGAAGATTCCGGAGCGGCCGCTGTGGGTGCTCCTGCAAGTGGATTGCAGGGACTCACTCCGGCTGCTAACACAGATATGGGCGAGTCTGGTGCCCTAGAGACTAGCAACTTTGACGATGCTGCGAACTTCGGCACTATTGACTCCGCTGGAGAGGCTCTCGCCGCTTACGGCGAGCAGGACGGCTTAGATTTGGGCGATTTAGAGCCGTCAGCGTTTGGCGATGCCTTCCATGCCTCTGAGGCTGAACATGAGCAGCTTCGCGATACGGAGGATATACCATAGTATCGTGGGAAAAAGCCATTGCAACTTTGTACGAGTATGATATACACGGCAGCTCCTTTCTATTCTGCTGTTTCTTGCCATTTTTTATTTTATTTTCTATTCTTGCCTTTCTTTTTTTTCCCTCGTGGAGATCATCTACGGAGTATCAAGGGGAGTTTCTTTTTACGAGCGGGATCAGGTCCTTTGGTTATACCGGGGTAGTTTTTGCGCTTTTTAGGGAATACTACAGAAAAAAAGCGTTTCTTCAAATAGTGCTTATATGTCCCTTTTATTCTTCATTTTTTCCAATCAAGCATTTCTTCCTCTGTTTCCTGCACTTCCTGGAGGCACAGCTACTAATCATGTGACATAGGCAGCAGATCGATCCACCAGCCACATATTGGGATGTGTGGCTCAGTCACGCGCGCTAGCTTAGTACCCGCATGTCTGCACAGCCACTACACCTGATGGGGCTATTTCTACCCACCCAAATGTCAAGGATGTCAAGGATGTCAGGACAACTTGATACAACTTGTGACAGCATAATACCACTTTCCACAGCGAGAATATGCATTAGAGCTGTCAGAAGACTGTTATATTGTGGAGCCTCCCCAATAGTGATCTACTAGCCAGTCCTGCAGCATCTTCCCGTTCTTTTGCTCTCCCCCACCAGGGCACAGCATGATTCGCACGATGGCTCAGACGACAATACCAGGCGGCCCTCTAAGGGTAGGATCATGTGGGCTATAGCTGCCGGCGGTCGACAGAAGCAGAAATCTTCTCTCCGCCCGCCTGTTCTTCTTCGCCTTTTCTCATCCGTTCAAGCGCGAGGTGTAACTCTCTGGATGGCTCATACAAGCGCGTGTGGAACGCACTATACCACAAAAGACCTCCGGAGTTTAAATAATTGGTCTATGCACGTCTAAAGTCTATGGGAGGGGGGGGACAAGCTCGGCCCTGTATGCAAGGTATTTCCTCAGCTGCCGTACGACACATGAACCCCACATCCACTGAGAGGTTATGCTATGCTACACGGCCTCGCGAGCATATTCTTTTCTTTATTTTTTGTCTGCCTTACAGCCTACTATGCCCAAACCTGACGTGGGCGTGGCGAAAAAAAGAAAAGGCAGTCATAATGCAAACTATGCGGTTCTTTCCTCTCCTTCCCCCGCGCCATTCTGCACGTCATGCCTGTCATTTGCCCCTCCAATTGGTGTGCCTTGCGGGATGCCATGCGCTGCCTATCTTGTAATGTTATCCTACGGCTTGTTCCCTTGACCCTCGTTGGCCCCTTGTCTTTGGCTTTGGCTTTGTCTAATATGCTTTGTTTGCCCTTTTGCATGAACTTTAGTTTGTGCTGATATGCAGGGACCGTCAAAAAGCTCAAGACTTGCATTAGTTCTTACTTATTGGATGTAGATCTTCCATGACGAAGGCTTATTCGCCGGCCATTTGAATGATATATACAGTTTATATCTGCTTTCTCCGTCATTTATAGTTCATTCTCCCCTCCCTCTATAGTGCCTGAATGTTCAAAGGACAAAAACGAAACCCCCGATTTTGCAGAGGCAGTACACCCGGCCACCAGGTCATCCTGTCATGCTATAAAATCACCCGGCCTTACCTCTGACTAACTTGATTTCTTATCCCCTTCGCTCACCTTCCCCATATCAAATGATCAAATCAGACAGGCAGAGAAATATACCTGTTCCTTACGGCTGATTGGAAAGAACCTCCAAACCTTTCTAGTTACAACATCGTTAACTCGTCAAGTCCACTACGAAAGCCTTCAACAATCTTGATTCGATCTAAAGCATTCCCCAAACGACTGATATATACTGTATCAGTACCTAGCAACAGAGTTCCCTAGGACACGTTCCTCGAACTTTCCACAGAAACAAACCCAAGCTGTTCAGCCTCAACGCTCGAGAATAACAACTCCTACAACTCACAAAAACACCAAAGGGGGGCGAGAGGGGAGGGAAGCAACAAACTTCATTCGAACGGGTGAAAAAGGGTTCTGCAACGACCCTTTCCCCATCCGGCTACGACCAGAATGTGTCTCTTCACATCCTGCAACTGCCACTACTCCTACTACATCACCCGCGGCTACCCCTTCCGCCACCGCAGCAGCAGCTATTACTACCATCACCATCATCACCATCACAACCATCACAACCATCACGACCATCACGACCATCACGACGACGACCACCACCACCACCACCATCACCATCGCTACAGCCTTGACCGCTACTTCACCAGACCCCATTACTCCCGCTCCTGCTACGACCTCGAGTACCCGCGCGGACCCGCATATTCGACGTATTCACGCTACTCGCTGCGCCCGCGATGGCGCGGGCTGCTATCTTCACACTCGGTGTCTGATTTGTCGTTGTCGTCGTCGTGTCGCCGACGCGGGGCCCGGTATTTGGAGATTCACCCACGAGGGTATTGTTGGGGGAGTGGCAGCTTTGATTAGGTAGGCTACAAGGCTTCCAAAGCAGGGCCCTGTTCATTCCTTCACGTTTTTTTAATTTTGAGCTGGGGGGGAGGGTGCATTGCTGAGAATACCATTGTTGGGCCTTAGTGGCCTAAGTCTCTCCTTTTCGAAGATGTGGTCTCTCATAGGCCTTGTTTGATTTTTCGGGTTTATGTGCTATTTTGATTAGTGATTCGTTTTTATATTCTTTCTTTCTTTTGTTTTCCCTTTCTGTCCCTTTATGCAGTTACCAAGGATCAGATTGCGTTGCATGTATTATTACCATGATACCCCTGTCCAGGAGAGCCGCGATTTCAGGCATTTTTTGACGTACTGGGCCAGCAGTGGGGTAAGGGGCCAGATGCGTTTTCCTTTTCTTTTTTGTTTTCCCTTTTTGTCGCTCCTTAATATTAGGCCCCATTTTCTTTTGTTTTTCGACAATTTGATACAGAGACGGGGCTAGCAAGGATTCTTTGAGGGGGCTATTTTCTATGTTTTCGAGAACTGTTCAGTGGATTGTATGTTTTGTTTTGATTCTCACTGATGGCATATGTTTATTTTCGCATGCGCAATGTACAGTACTAATTCTATGTTTCTGGGCAATTAGCTTGATATCTAATTTGAGAAGAGAGAGCTATAATTAACAAATTGACATCTATTGGGAAAAAGGTGCTTTTGGATGCTGTGTCTAAATATTATCTCGAGATATAGTAGAAAAATAGAGCGACTGTGGGGGTGTAGCTACACTTCCTACTCACATATACACGCTTCCAAGTTCGAAAAATAAAAGAAACCGAGCCGTTTCCTCGGTTTTTTTTTTTGGGCTGGATAAATACATCACTCGAATTGAACATTCAGGGAGGAAAGTTATGGTCAGCTTCTTTAGATATAAGATAGGAATTGATTGATATGGGGCTCCCTCTCCTACTTAGGTGTTATTAATCTGACATAAGCGTTTGGGGGGCGGGATGCATACATAGCTACTATCCCAACTATTCAGTTCATTAGAAGTATATGGAATGCATGGAAAAGTACGGAACGGCGGGAGGATTTGGAAGTATATTTTTGCAGTGCGGCAGAGCTTAATGCTTCGCTGCGCGCATCAAAACACGCCATGTTCCACCACGCCGCCTCCCCCAAACGCAATTTAGCTTTCGCGAACCAACCAACTCTCAACGGTTCCGGTTGACGTCAGTAGGCGACCAACGCGCACGGAAATGGCAAGAGCTAGGAAGTTGGCGGAAAGGAAGGAAGGCAGGATCATTGTGCTGGAGGGGAAACCACAACCCCCGCCTTCTCTCTGTTTCCCTGTCGTAACTCACTTCGCAACTTACGGGGGAATGCATCAATTGGTATCCTACAAAAAAGCGGAAGAACAATCCAAGAAAATTCGCATATCTGGGGGAGGAATAGGCAACGGGTTTTCTTTATCTCTGACAAGGCCAGTGAAGGGGCCAGGACGATAAAAAAAGCAAAATGTGAGTTGAGGTCTACGAAAGAGTATCTTGGGATGCAAGGCGCTAGGATCGCTGATATGGTGGTGATATACAATCGATAGGAATCGAACAACATCTATTCGCAGCAGACGGGGCCCAATGGCAGACAAACCGATCAAGCATCGCTTCACAATGTCCACGCTGCGGGGCATCCAGCAGCCGGAGCTGAGCAAGAAGCTGTTTAGATTAATCAAGACGGAAAATCACGCCATTGATTCGTACGAGAATGCCGGACGCGATCGCGTCTCCGTGGCGTCGCAGCTGTCCGACTGGGGAGAATCCACGGGCGATATCGCGATTTCCGATCTATCCGACAAGCTGGGGGTAGTCCTCGCAGAAATCGGGGAACAGGAAGACTTGTTTGCGCAGAACCTCGAAGATTATCGGAATATTCTCAAGCATATTCGCAACACGGAGGGATCGGTGCAGCCGGCTCGGGATTACAAGGCTAAAGTTATTGATGAAATCCAGAAGCTGAAGCAGAAGGATCCGAGCAGCACGAAGCTGGTCAGCCTGGAGCAGGAACTTGTGCGGGCGGAGGCTCAGACGCTTGTAGCTGAAGCGCAATTGACCAACATTGTAAAATCCACCCTTACCAAATCCTTGTCTCCAATTTCTGATATCAAATTTGTCTAACTGGAAGTGGAAATGCTAGACACGAGCAAAGCTCAAGGAGGCCTATGACCTGCATCTCGCGGCAACCATTGAGCGGGGTGAGAAACAGCTCATCCTCGCCCGCCACGGACGTCGTTTGCTGAATCTGCTTGACGATACCCCTCTTGTGCCTGGTGATACTCGTGTTGGCTACGACAATGCAGAGCAGGCGCGCCAGGTGCTCAGTGACGCAGAGCAGGAGCTTCGCGGTTGGGTGCCCAGCTACGAGCCAGTCCCAACAGCAGCGGCAGGCTTGGGTGCAGGACTCGTTCCAGGCTCCGCTCGCGAACCTGGAATGGAGGGCGAAACTGCGTCTGAGCGTGCTGAGAGTGCATATCGAGCAGGAGACTACGGAGAGGGAGAGGCCTCTGCTGTTCGGATTGAATCAACGGCAGTAGTTGCTTAAGCCAACCAGTAATTCGCTACGTCCGGGTAGAGTATATCTTGCTCTTCTACCAAGCAAATGATAAGTATCAACGTTCAAATCGATATCCGCTGGGTTCAGGAGTCCAAGTTGGGTTTGCATTAAATCGAAAACAAACGGCGATGAATAGGGGAATGGGGGTTTTTGTTTTAGGTATAGCAACAGATGTATTTATACTGCACTAATACGTAGCTTTAATAAGGGAATGTTGGTTTCAATGACATTGATGACACCTGTTTTGTTGTATGCACGTAGGGAGAAGTAAATAATGAGAAGGGAGTGAGAGGATGACATTGATATCACGTGAGGCCAGCTCAGGCGCCAGGAGTGACGCGAAGCTCCAACCTCCAAGCAAGAGCTCCATCCAGCTTCCTCCATCTCTCCCAACCCAACCCTGCCACGTCTCTGTACAATATCTCTTCCTCTTTTCTTTCACATTTGCGTTCTTTAGGTTCCTCCATCCCTGCAATCATTCAGAAAACATGGATACTATAGTTGCTCAGTACTCGCGACCGGTGTTCCAGAATGAGGACTTCCAGCAAGAAGACCAACAGCTCACAGAATCCCTCCCTCCGCTCTCTCTCAGATTCGCTCTTCCTCCAGTTGATAGGGTGAGTCCTTTTTCTCCTAAAGCATAGTGCTACTGGACCCAATCCGCACCCGCACCCGTGTATCGTATCGTTGATCTTCCAGAGACGAGAGCTAACCTATCGCTTTCAAACCACAGCCATCCGCCTTCCTCCGTGCAACAACAGACGACCATGCCAATCCCGATTGTCCCATCAAGCTTGCCCATGGAACAACTACTCTTGCTTTCCGATTCCAAGGTGGTATCATTGTGGCTACAGACTCCAGAGCTACGGCTGGTAACTGGATAGCCAGTCAGACAGTCAAGAAGGTCATTGAGATTAATAGCTGTCTACTGGGCACGATGGCCGGTGGTGCTGCTGTATGTCATTGAAACTGTTCCCTATATTCACCGGAATTTAGCCCTGTTGTCGAGATTACGTCTCTTTTGGCGCAGCGGAAGCTATTCATCCAAACAAAGAGTGATCCAGCTAATCTCTGGGTTTTTCCGTCCAATAGGACTGCCAATACTGGCTCGCGTACCTAGGCATGCAATGTCGTCTCCACGAACTCCGACACAAGCGCCGCATCTCCGTTGCCGCCGCCTCCAAAATCCTCGCCAACCTCGTCTACAACTACAAAGGCATGGGTCTGAGCATGGGCACCATGTGCGCCGGCGTTACACCTCAAGAAGGCCCCGCGCTGTACTACATCGATTCCGACGGCACGCGCCTGCCTGGAAACTTGTTCTGCGTGGGTTCCGGTCAGACGTTCGCGTACGGTGTGTTGGACGCCGAGTATCGTTATGATTTGACGGAGGAAGAGGCGCTAGAGTTGGGACGCAGGAGTATCCTGGCTGCGACGCACAGAGATGCGTATTCCGGCGGGTTTATTAATCTGTACCATGTTAAGGAGGATGGATGGGTGAAGCATGGATTCAGCGATACGAATCCTATCTTCTGGAAGACTAAGTTGGAGAAGAATGAGTTCTCGAACGTTACGAGGAAATTGGACTGAGGGCGAGAGCAAACGTTAGGGGGCAGGCCGGGGCTGTATACGTGTTAATTCCGGTAGCATTTTTCTTTTATTATTTTTCAAGCCTTTTTTTTTACTTCTTTTTCCTTCCTCGCTTTGTGTCGGTTTCACGTTTTCTTTTACTCAACCTCTCTTACGGTTTTCGATTCGTGGCCAATGTCTTCTTGATCAAACAAACCCCCCCATCTATTTACTTTGTTACTCCTTGCTTCTTTTTTTGAACCCTGGGAAATACGGCTCGATAGACGGGGTTTATTTTATTTTATTTTTTCAAGCTCAAAGTAAATGGATGGTTTTTTCTCTTTAGATTCACTTGTGCTATTGTCTATGCGGCGAGCATACTCAAAAGAGGATGTTTTTATTTCAATGAAATAGTATTGTTTTATGACAGACATCAAAAAATTAAAAAAAGAAAGCGATATAATTTTTCCCCAGAAGCTCTGTATATAAGCAAGAGAAAAAAATAAAGAAGAAGACTATATGTATGGACAAGATAGAAAGGAACGCAAAGGAACACAAGGTATATCAACCAAAAGAAAGAAGAAGAAAGGAAAAAACACTTAAGAACCCCCGATTTTTGATATGCTGATTACACCACCACGAGCACCACCACTACTCCCACTATCATCACCACATGTCTCGAAAACTGTATACACATCTCTACTCTCGAACCCCCTACTCCCTTATCCTAGTTATCCACCTTGAACGTCATCCTCACACCCATAGCCGCCAGCTCGACATCAAGATATCTCAAGACACCCGGCACCGCGACGATAGTCGTATCATCTCCACCGACAAACCTCTTTCCCTCGCCATCCTCCCACACGTCCGCGCGCGCATCCTCAAACACGGCCTCCCTCGCACAGCGTCTACACCTCACAATACCCGCAGTCCCACCCAGGGCGCTCACCGCACTCCCCGCTCTCGACGACGACGAGGTCGATTTCGCCACGGCAGCCATAGCCGCGTTCTTAGCTGGGGTAAGCAGCTGCGAGACAGCAACTTGCGTAGACATAAAGGAGCCGCACGAGCGACAGATCCACGCGCGCATCGCGTCGGAGCAATTCATAAGTCTGTCCTGAAGCAAGAAAGCTGCGCCATGGGCAAGTAGGGAGTCGCGCTCCATCTCTCCGACACGGATACCTCCGCCCTTGGCACGGCCCTTGACGGGCTGGCCCGTGAGCGCATTCACAGGGCCCGTGGTACGAACTTGGAATTTGTCGTTGACCATGTGGCGCAGACGCTGGTAATAGACGACACCCAGATAAATGTCTGCGGCGAATTCGCGGCCCGTGATACCAGAATACATGGGCTCGTTGCCGTGGAAGTTATACCCTGCTTTGCGCAGCTGTTCGCCGAAGAAATCGGCGGCGGTGAATTCTTCGGAGAATTGGAAGGGTGTGCAGTCTTGTGAGAGGCCGTGGAGGGCGCCGGCTTTGCCGGCCAGAGACTCGATAAACATACCGATTGTCATTCGCGAGGGGAAAGCGTGCGGGTTGATGATGACGTCGGGTTGGATGCCGGTTTCGGAGAAGGGCATGTCGATTGCGGGCCAGAGTTGGGAGAGCACACCCTTTTGTCCGTGTCGGGAGGAGAATTTGTCACCAATCGTGGGCTTACGGGGGATGCGGAATTTGATGCTGAGGGCTTGGAGAGGTTCGCCGCCCGTTTCAGCACCGAGGATCCTCACGCTGTCGACGTGTCCTGATTCTTGGTCCTTGTACTTGAGGAAATGTGTCTGTCCGTCAAGGTTGATGTATTTGTTGGCTACGGCGTCGAAACGGACGGTGTGCCAGGCGGCAATGATATCTCCTTCCTCAACTCGTGCGCCAATATGCGCCAGACCATCTTCGTCTAGATGGTTACGCCACTCAGCCTTGACGAGACCACCAGGCGCAAACCCGAACAGTTTGCTGACCTCCCGTTTCGACTTACCGCGACCACGCGCTTCCTTGTCATCGAGGGCAAGGATCTTAGTCTTGAAGATCGTTCCGTATCCGAAGCCGCGCTCGTGCGCGGATTTGTTGATAATCATAGCGTCGTCCATGTCATAACCCGTGTAAGAAATCACAGCAACAACAGCGTTCATTCCGTTAGGGAAGTTATCCAATCCGTAGGCGTTGTAGAGGGGCGAACGCACAACTGGTGTTTGGCCAGTTTGCAGTTGATAAAGCTTGTTATCTGTACGGTATTCGATGGCCGCACCTGGAGTTCCCATGGCTTGTTTACCCATCTGACACTGATACATGTTACGTGGCGATTGATTGAAGTCGGAGAATGGGGTCATGTTGGCAACGATGGAGAGGATATGGGTAGCATCGAATTCGACGTGGGTGGAAACTCCAGATATGATATCGGGCGGCAGACAGGCGATCTCCATGTAGGGCTGCTCAAAGGGACCGACGTAGTCGGGTTTGTCGAGAGGAAGGTATCTGACCGGTCTCAGCATCCTTGCACACTGAGAGAACAAGTAGAGGCCAGGATACTGTCCTCCATTTGAATTGGGGACGTATCCAACTTCGAGCTGAAGAGGTAGACCGGGCTTTCCTTCTACCTTCCAATACCTCAGAGTATCCGAGATGACACGGGCTTGCTTAGGTGTGCAGTAACCCAGGATTCTTCCGTCAAGTTGGATTACCACACTATCCTCGAGGGATACCGATGATTCGGAGGTCATGCCCAAAGTTGCCAATATTGAAGGCACTTGAGAAACATCCAAGTTGCTTGTCGAGATCTCGCATTTGTGTGCTAGATGGTTCAAAAGGCCACAGGGAGAACCATCAGGAGTATGGACAGGGCAAAGGAAACCCCAACTTTCTGGGAGAAGCTTTCGCACTGTAGTTGTCTTCAACTGGGCAAAAAAGCTACCTCTGTGAATCATTCGGAAATGACTGATAAACCGGTAGAAATTAATCTTCTCCGCCATGACGGTATAACCGGATGGCTGCTGCAAGTCAAGACCTGTGGGACTGACAAGATTGCCCGTGGATAGGAAGTACTCCAAGGCACCACCGATATTTTCGTTCGTTCTTGAAACGATCCTGCTCAAAAACTCCTTTTCGAATTTCGGGTCTGTGAACTTTGCTCCTTGGTTTCTATCGGTCCAGTCTCGCGCAAAAGCGCCAAAGGATCTAAGCCACTCTTCCAATCGTTCTTTCAAAATCATGCCATACAAAAAGCCACCGAGGAGCACCTCCTGGTTGGAGACAGCGTCAGGGTTGTCTGAAGCACAATCCCCAGCCACCAGCGCGTAAAGCTTTCGGATCATGTATATTATCATATTGAACTTGTCGTTGTCCTGGGCCTCTGTCACGTTCTCGTTGCCAAGATGTGGGAGTACGACTTTTCGAAGGAATTCTGTTCCGACCGCTTCGTCCGACATGTCCGCAGGCATACCCAAAACCGGTCTAAACTTGCTTCCTAGGTACGCTCTTGTCTTGTCTCTGCTATGAACTCCATAGCCCTTGTATGTTCTCAATAGCAGCTCCACGCGGTCTGTGACGAAAGTATTGTTCATGCCCTTGGATCCTTCCCGTCCGACTAGACGCTCAAAAATATCACGATCGTTCGTCTCCACCAACGCCTTCAAAATCATCACAGCTGGCACGAGGAATTCGTTCTTGCGCCAGGAGAATCGGAAGGTGACATTTCCGTCACTTAGGTAGTGGAGGACGTTGGATTGGGCAGTCTGATCTGGTCTCACGGAGCGGATCTGTACACCATACTTTGTGTACGTCTGGCCTCTTTTGATGAAGGAGGTTCGAATAATCGCCATGGGAAAGTTTCTTCTCGAGACGATCAACATTCGAATAAGCTTCTCGTTACCATTGACGATAAAGTAACCACCAAGCTCCTCGGACTCTTCCTTTCGCTGAACCAACTGCGAAGGCGAGAATTTCTCCAAGTGACACCGGTTACTCTAGAAGCAATTATTTCGCGTCAGTTAAGCCAACTCGTAACAAAATAGAGTAAAAATCAAACAAAGCTCACCCTCAACATAAGCGGGACTTGGCCCAACTCTCTAACCGACTCCTTCCAATCTCCATTGTTCACCTTATACTCTAGTCTCGCGCGCAGTCTGCCACGGTACGTAGCATGTCTCTCTCGACACTCGGCGGGGTAAATCTCTCGATTGCGCGTGCTGAACTTATTCGAAGGCGGGAGGACCGCTTTCTCCAGGAAAAGCTCCGTGACGCGCACGGTCAGTTTATTTCTCCGGGGTGCGCGTCCTCCTTCCTCCTGACGAGCTTTCCTCTGTTCGACAGTCTCTATTTCACCATCGACGAAGGATTTCGAGCCAATGTCCTTGAGCGCGTGTTCAAGGATCTTGTTCTCATCGAAGAGAGCGTTGAATGAGTCAATATGCGGCCTGATTGAAGCCGATAGAGACGGGTAGGGGGTGTGGTCTTTGGGCGGGTTTCGGAAGAGTCGCTCCCGGCGCAACGTATCGTAGTTGACCGACCATTCTGTCTTGGTGGCAGAGGGAGCCATGGTGGGCTAAGTATGATGGATAACGTAGAATCGATTTAAATTGTAAAATAAGACGAAAGGTTGAATGAAAAATACTGCCAGCCTCAAAACGTAGCACAGAGCTGATCAAAATGCGCCAGGCGATATGCTCGCTGTAACGAGTTTATTGGGCAATTAAGCCCATCACGGAAAAATATACGTCGTAGAAAATTGTCCTAACAGTCCAATGAGTACTGAGGAGTAGAGTAGTGTGCTGTGCAGAGAGATATTGCAGCCTCTCTTCTCTCGTGCAGCTGCTCGATGTTCACCTATGTAGATGGAGCTGCTGCACGCCAAAGGAAATTTTTATTTTTTGCGGGATTCCAAAAACGGCTCCAGCTATCATCACGTGAAGATACCCTAGACCCCGTGCCTCCCGAACTTTGAGGTAGAGGTACCCGCATGTACCTAGCCGCCCTAGCGAGTGACCGTCACCTCCTCTTTGCCTTGTTCCATTGCGTGTGGCTGGTACTCTATACAGCAGCGGTACTTACAGCAAAGCCACTATCCCATCAATCCCCGTCTCCTCTCTCTCGCCCTCGCAAGGAATTTGCTGGGAAGAAGCAAAAAAAGCAACGTTTTAGCGCCGGGAAGGCTCTCCACCCTCATCAATCCAAGGCTGCAGCCCCTCTGTTCTCCATAACTTGCTTCGGGTGCAAGGACCTCCTGCAGCGCATGCACACTGCAAACAAGACTACACACGCAAGGGACGGTGACAGGGTCCAGGAACTAGGCTGTAGAGAGCAGCGTTGTCGTGCCCCAGGTCTCTCGGTATCACCGGTCATGTGTACACTGACATGCAATTTACTACTACACTGCTGGAGGTGAAAGTGGAAAGAGCTTCTACGTCCGTGCATCAGATCAAGCAGCAGCCAGCCATATTGTCATTTCCCATTACTTGTTGATCTTGTGTTCCATCTTGTTCTTGTTATCAAAGTCTCATCTGCATTTTTTGAAGTTGTCATATTTATTCTTATCGCTATCTTCCAGTTATTAGTTTTTGCTGTATACCCAGTCGCTTGTTTTTCATCATTTGTGTGTGTGTGCTCCCTTTCTGCGCTTTGTCCCGCAGGTCTGTTTTCTTACCTTCTTGCAGGCGCCACACACCACCACCACCACCACTACTTATTAAACTCTTGGGGGTACACACATCTGTACACCACCATAATATATTCACGCACTATCTTCACAAATCCCCTCTCTGATCCTCACCCGTCTTCGGTTCCCAGCCAAGCAACCAGGCAGGTGCTTGTATCCGCTCTTCTCGCCCACACTTCGCCCGATTCCTATCTTCCTTCCTTGTGGATTGTGAGGCTGCACATTCCCAGCAGTACTTCCAAAATGGAGGGCTTTTTCAGAAGTATCTATGACTGGTTGCTCAGAATGTTCTGGTTAGTGGGCTCTCCCAGACTCCAGTGTAGTTGCACAAACAACATTACAACTCCAACGAGCCATCATCGGATGTTGCAACATCGCAGGCGCATGACATATGCTGACATGATGTGTTCAATTGTGGATCAGGGCAACCGAGATGGATGTGACGATGGTCGGATTGCAGAATGCTGGAAAATCGTCGTTGTTGCGTGTTCTAGCGGTAAGATATCATTTTTCCTCCAAGCTCGGGGACATAGCCTCGCAGTTTGTTCTGGGCTGATCGATAACATCAAGGGCGGTGAATTTACGGTCGAGTAGGTCTAGGCTGCTTCGTGCGCATGCGGCAAGTAGCGTGAATGACTGCTAACGTTGTTCGACACAAGCTCTATCCCCACTATCGGCTTCAACACCAAGCGCGTGCAGAAAGGTCATGTAACTCTCAAATGGTAACCCCTTGCCTCCCCCGAAATCCCATATCCATCGGCGGTCTGGTAGTATTTTTTAACGAACGGTGTAGTTGGGATCTCGGAGGTCAACCACGCTTCAGGCCCATGTGGGAGCGATACTGCCGTGGAGTGAATGCGATCGTGTATGTCTGCTTCGTTGATCTCGGTATTTGCCATCACAGCTGACAAAAATCGTTGCAGGTACATCGTCGACGCAGCCGACAAAGAGGCGCTTCCGGCAGCGACCGACGAACTACACGACCTGGTTAGTAAACCCACTCTCGACGGAATCCCGCTCCTAGTTCTCGGCAACAAGTCAGATCTATCTGGCAAATTGTCTGTCGATGAGTTGATCGAAGCTATGGACTTGAAATCGATAAGACATCGCGAGGTCAGCTGCTACGGAATCAGCGCCAAAGAAGAAACAAACCTCGATGCCGTACTGCACTGGCTAATCGCGCGATCGAGCAAGTAAAAGAAGTCTGTGCCAACGAGCAAACAGCCAGGTGTTTGTTTCTCTCTTCCTCCCTTCGGTTCGCCATTCTATTGTCCCGGGCACACTCCAAGCGCTGCTTCCTCCCTCTTCCTATAACGATATTAACGAATTGTTGTTTCTTGTGCCTTTTTCAAGACGCATGTGGTAATCCCTTCTACCCCCACCAGCAATGGTTGGATGTCGGCAGTTTTCTTTCTGTTCTTGTCATGTTTTCCCTTTTTTTTTTGCAAATCTTCCTTATGCATCACGGGTAATTGTCTGCCTCTTTTTGACTGCTTGCGTATATTTTCTGCCCTTCTTTAATCGAAGCCGTTGGGTTCTGCCGTTCCATTCTTTCTTAATCGGTTTTCTGTCATCGTCGGGGATATGGATAATAATGGTCTGGTCGCTCGTTGTTTCGCGGGAAAGCATTTGGGGGACACTGCAAGGGCGAGGACGTAATTGTGATCGCTAGGCCTTCTGGGTAGTAATTAATAGTCTTAATGAAACTGAGCTCTCTGATATGGACGTTGGGCATTTTGGCAGCCAAGTTCATCGTATCAATATGCCGCAAATAGGACCTGGATTCCAGGGTTGAGAAATTCGTCTACGGGAGACAAAGCCCCATACCAGTATGTAAACAAAGCACACAACAGAGCAAAGTATGCCAAACCTCCACACTCTCACGCAAGTGAACACAACAATGAGGGAGGAGGGGACAGAGCTAGGCGAAGACAATTGTCGAAAGAATTGAAGGAAAGAAGGGGAAATTCTCTCCCTCTTCTTACCAACCACCTGCCCCCCCCCCCGGTCAAGAACAGACCAACTGATGCGTTGGCAATGCATAAATATGCAGCTGACTAAGCCCAACCCCCTGTTACTAACTGTTAATTGCATGTGCATGAGCCTTGCCACAGAGCCCCTTTTGTGTTGAATGTGTTGGTTTTGTTTTTCTGCTTTGTTATTGTCGTGTGTGAACTAGTTTATATATATCTATATTTCTAACTCTAATATGGTGGGGAATGGAGAGAGAAAAGGAAGAATTCTTACCGCAAATCTTAGGGCAAGCACATCGCTCGCTATGACGGTAGCATACAGCAGCCACAGCCCTGCTGGGTACTAGACGCGACAAATTGACTCGGTCAGTTCCCCAACACATCATCGCTTTCAGAGATTGAGATAATGAGCAGAATCTCGATCGATATAATAAACTTCTCGCTAGCACAACAAGTGTCAACAACTCCATGAAAATCACGTGCGTTTGCCGAACAGGGCTGAGGAGAAGCGGGTCTCTCTCGATGTCATCCTGCATGAATCGTCGCAGTCCACTATGACCCCGTCCTTGCCCTCATTCCTCTACGTAGGAGACTGACATCCATCAGCATCGCATAATAAAGGTCTCAAATCATTCGCTTCTCACTCTCAACGACTGCTGTATCACAACCCGAGAAACACTCATTAAGACTGAACTCAATTCTAGACCAAGACCCCAGCCCCGTGACATTGCGGGATCCGAGGGGGATTACGTGTGTGGATGACCTGCCAAGCCTCTCTGCTGCAACTCAGCCACCATCGATTTTGCCCAAAGAAGATCTTCTTTAAACCCAGCCGAAGCCACCACAGCTTCAGAAGTCTCTCTCCGTCGTCATCTGGCATTTCATCGTTTCTTGCCATCCACAACAGCAACAACGCATCGCAAGCCGATCATAACATCACTCGTCCCGGCTGGGCTTTGATACTTTTACATCTTCTCAAAGCTTTTCGATCGTTGGAAGTCGGAAACACTCATTTCCAGTCGTCGCATTCCCAGTTCCGACTGATCTTAGGACCTCGGTCCATTACAAGCACTGTCTACATACACATACCTACACTTCGACGAGGGATACATATCCTACCACCAGTGAGCTGTCTTTAAGATGGCTATTCTAGCACGAGCAGTGTAAGTCCACACCGCCGCCTCTTTGCAACAAAGTGACAAGATGCCCCGCCCCACCGTCTCCAAGCAAGCAACCATACTTCTTGCGGAGCCCGCTCACGAACTTCTCCGCCCTTTTATATCCTTGGTTCAATCCCTGCCTTCTAGAAAATTAGGACTAACGGTTTTCCATTTTTTGTCTCTATAGGAGGTGTGAAGATAACTTTGGAAATAGAGTTTCTTGTTCAACATGGCATGGCTGGGGAAGGTGGGTGGCGCTAGCCGTCCTCGTCGGCGCCGCATTCCTCTGCTTCTTCGCATTTGCGTAAGTCTTTTTTGTCCCTGGCCAGAATCCCTCGGTTCCTCCGGCTATCTATGCGAAAGCAAAAACAAGAGAGAGAAAGAATGAGAGATATATTTTACTAACGCAGGTGAAACATATAGCTGCTTGTCCTCCCGCCGTCGACGTCGTGCCGGCAGGCAACCATTCCGCGGGACAGGCTGGGCAGCTGGTCCTCACCCGCCCCATCCTCCTCCACAGTATCAGCCACCACCGCCGCAATACACGGCGCAAAACGGATACTACCCCCCCAACCAGCATCAAGGACACGGCGAGAATCAAGGATACTTTGGTGGTCAACAGAGTGGAGTAGAGCTACAACCACCGCAGAATGCCTACCAGCCTGTATATGCGCCGCCGCCGGGACCTCCGCCAAATAAGCAGTAATGGAAGGGTGGGGGGGATATATGTGGACTGTTTTCTGATGTTTCTCGTAGGAGGATGGTGGAGGGTATCATCTCAGTTGGATGGCTATATCTCAGGAAGGAGCCATGAAATTAGGCTCTTCAAGCAGCTTCAGTGACCTAGGATCCCGCATTTGTCACTTGGTCTTACTAACACTTCGCTGAGCGCGATTGTGGAGCGGCGGGTGTCGTGCCTTTTATTCCTCATTTCTCTCCCTTGGAAAGAAAAGCTGTAGCCTAGCCTTCTTTTTTACACCTACCTACCATACCTCTCTCCTACTCGCTACTTTTTTTAATGACGTTTCTTTATCGTTATGTTTTCCTGATGAATGACGATCCCTGGACCTGCCTCATTTGTAGCTCGTTGTTTTTCCTGCTCTTTCGGCTGTTTGTCCTTTTTTTTTGCTCTCACCATATGTGCATGTGTTCTTTGGTGTTTATTAGATACATTCCCGATACAGTGTAATAATGAATAGAGAGGGGAGCTAGCATGTTGAATCTGCATCACCGATGGCGGGGGTCGGGATTCAAATGATATTATCTACTTTGAATGCAATGTTGGAGAGCTGTATGTTTGTCAATTAACATCTCAAATTGCGTGATTGTGGTTTAAAGAAACGCCTAACTCGTGTTGGAGGATGGAAGACCGTCAATAACACTTGCATGGCGACGATGCCCTGAACACTGCCCGCGCCCC
>PDNA01000277.1:0-31756 GCA_002573605.1 Polytolypa hystricis UAMH7299 | reverse complement strand
GGGCGAGATAGATAGCGGGCGAGACATATGGCGGACGAGATAGATAGCGGGCGAGACGGATAGCGACCGAGAAAGTTGGAGGGCGAAATGGATAGCGGGCGAAATAGATAGCAGGATGGATAGCGGGCGAAATGGATAACGGGCGAAATGGATGATCCAGATCCGATGTCAGGCATCAGCTTAGTTATAGAGAAAGCATTGGTCAAATGGACATGCCTTATTACTATGTTAACACATACTTGACCCGCTTCGATAAATAGTTTCCCATCAATGCTTGGTGAGGATGGCACAGCCTAATCTCTGTGCTGGCGATAAATTTCGAAACCTTCGGATGCTTCAGATATCAGGACATTTTATACAAGCAGATGCCTTGTATTCAAGCTTAAACCGGAATGAACGGTATGCATTTGATCGTATATACACAAAATCTGATATGCGCGCTCTGGCCAAAGCCCTCGATGAACTCATTCCGGTCGTTGGTTTGTGGGAGGACTTTCGCTTCGGAGCTATAAAGGATTTCGTGTATATGCGCTGTACAGAGGTAAGTACGCAACATAAAGCAAGGTGGCTGTCGTACTTGGGCTTACAAGAGCAAGGAATTGACCTGTTATGTGGTCCGCATGAGAAATACTTGGAAAGCCCTCCTAGGAGAAGAGGAAGATTTCAAGTCCTGCGCTGATACGGCCACGGTTCGTATGCTAGAAACACTTATACCCAGATTTTCTAGCGATGATCGCATGAAGATAGAGGCCTTAGTAAATGAGTGCAAAATCTTCTCACAGGTTGCTTGTCATGAGGACCGGAGAATCCTGCTGGACCGCTTATCAAATATCCCAGGGAGAATACTCACTTTTCATACTTTAAGCTATGACGGGCGTTATGTACTACAGTCATGCTCAGAATTACTCCGGGAGCTGCTACCGCCGTTTAAGCAAGGGAGCAGGGGCACAGTAAGGGAAGGTTTTTTAAAAGCTAACCATGGGATCTTTGACAATCATGAGGATATAGATGCCGTGGCAAACGATGCATCTCACACGCCAGAAGACTCTAGGGCAGCAAGAGGCTACTGCCAACTATATCTCTATGTCATGCGGTATGGTGCAGCTCCCAGAAAGCCCAAGGGAAAGCATCGAACACATTGTCTTCATCGATTATGGTGGAGTAAACTTGCACACCAAGCAGCTAGCTTAGGCTTCAGCACTCCACAGATCCAAGCCTTGTGCACAGAGGATGGAGTAGATGAAGAAGTCTTTCTGTCCATCACAGAAAATCCCCAGTTCACAACAGATTCTCACCCCCTTCCAAAGGCACAGCGCTGTGGCCGACCAGATCTTGATATCCTTGAAAGATATCGGCACCAACTCTCACTAAAGGTGATCTGCATGGATATCGACGGGATGTCGGGACGTAATGTGACTTGGCTCGGAATCCTACGCGATATTGTCATAGCGTTTTTTGGAGACTTCGGAATTTTTGAACAACCGAATCCTGGCCTGGGCACTTCTATTAGCAGCTTAAGGCTCGCACCCGGTCCTCTTCATTCCGAGTCACTTATATCTCCAGCCAGAGTGACAAGCAGCGAACTTTTTCCACATACAACCGTTCAAGTCACAGCTGACCCGGCTGAAAGAGCAATTCTTGCATCCAGCTCTGTTTATTCGGAGAGCATGGAAAGTGGTGATGAATTGTGCAACCTCATCGACACATACTGTTCTGCCGAGGACGAGTTTGCTCCTGGCTTTGAAACCTCGAAAGATGTGCCAATGGAAGTCTTCCATTATATACCAGGATGGAGAAAACCTTCTGTTATGATCGAGATCTTCCTTGAGAGCACGGAAAAACCCTTCGTGCTCTATGATTATCACAGTGGAGAGTATGCGAAGTATGCAGCATCCGCATCCGGCCAGAAGGCATTGGATGAAGCCTTGATAGATCTTGCCAACTGCAAGCGCATATTTATTGTCTTTCTTGACAGCGATCGGTTTAAGGTGCTCTCACACAGGAAAGTACTGAAAGCAGCCCAACCCACACGGGTTGTTCTGGTTGGACGTCGCGGTCAATTATTCTCGGACCACGCTCGACCCCAGAAAAAGGAAAGCCTCCTCAACTGGGTGGACACATTTAGCGGGATTACTGGTAAAAGAAAGCGTGCGCTAGATGAATAGAAATAGATAATTAATGGGCGGGCTCCAGGGAAGATAATGGAAAAGCCGTGAACAGTTCGGTTCTCGGGGCAGCTATAAGCCTAGGATTGGGGAACATAGAGGTGCCTTGGTGGTTAGTCGATTCCATATCCTATACCTACATTCTACATGAATCCCTCTTCATTAGTTTACCACATGCTATTAGCTCTTATATGTATAAGGCTTATGGTTTTGAAATGCCTATAGGCCATCTACATCACACTCTTGCGCTCGAGGTCACAAGGCCTAGCTTTCCAGCTTTGCAGGTAATATGTTTATTGCTGGTTTTCAAACTAAAAATCTGGGGATTCTACCCACCAGTCACCCGTTTTCCTCTACAAGTTTCTGGTAGTTCGCCCCTCAGGATCCGGCTCTTAGGATCTCTCCAGAAAGCCATTTCTGGTGATCTATCTTGATCAGATATTTCTTACACAACGTGAGGATATACTGGGTATATATACCCATACGTTTGGTTGTAGGAGAAACGATATTCGCACTAACTACAACCATGGATTCACAGAGAGAATTACTACAACTCATTGCAGATGATGGAGTCGCCATTCGGGACACTGGGCGCTTTCGGCATATCCTTCAAAGGATGAGACAGCCGTCAGTCCAGTTTCCACAGTTGGTGCACTTCATCGGTACAACTGCCAAGGATGAAGCGCTCAGGAAGCTCTTCTCTAGCAGCAGTTTCAGATACAAACGTTCTCCGGGAGCTGTGGACCTACACATTCACGGTCCTAGCTTGGGTTCCGACAATCCCCTGATCCTCTTGGATAGCAATCCTTTCATGGAGCCATGTCCGAGAAATCAGTTCCGATCTTATAGAGGAGCCAAACAGCATCGCACCGACTGGTTGCCGCTGTCTGCTGGCGCGCATGTTGATATTCTTCTTGCGAGGCTTCTCTTTTTGTTCACCGACGTGATCTTGCTTTTTGCACACGATTTTCCCAGCCTTGAGGATGTGGTGACCCGGCTGGGAGTCTGGGCCAAACTTGGAAGCGCATCCACACTCCTTTCAACAATTAGACCAAAAGTATTGATCATTGTCCCAGGGGATGCCTCTGAAAATCTTCATATCGAAACTTTGATCCAGGGACACCAGGACACCATTAAAGAGGTCTTTAGCTCAGTCGAGACTTTCCGTTGGAGTCCAGATGGACCAGGAGCGACAACTAGTGCGCTGAAGGATAGTATCCTTGGCCATGCTGGAGACATGCTAAAAGTTCGCAGGTCGAACGGGTGCTTATTCTCTGCTATTCATCTAGAAGCTTTCTATCAGTGCGCACTTGGCCACACCGCACAGACCTTCGATCGTCCGTTCCATTTCATCAAGGCAACTCGACTCGACAATGAGATAGAGGAGGACTATGTTGCACATGTCTCGAACTTCCTGGAGCAGGGGTTTAAACTGAAGGTCCCTTATGTCCATCTCGCGGAATTCATCGCCTCCTGCAATCTGATGGATGCCTATCCCCCGGGGATGCACCGTGAGTAAAAGACCAACCTCGCCCCCCGGTATTGGTCTTGCTACCTGACATGAGAGACAGATTTTCCACCCCATGACATCTATCATTCCCTTTACCGTTCCTTTTGTCTGAGGGCCATCAAACAATCAGTAAACTCTACCGGCTCAGTGGTTCTCCTCTCCACCCTTGTCGAAAGGCACATGATTCGGCTCTTCTCGCACTTGCACGAGTATGAGACGTCAGCGCACCTTCATCGCGCAAACCTCAGCAAGCAGCGTTGCGACTGGAGTTCCTTCAGGTCAAACAAGACATGTTTGTACTGCCTGCGTTCGCGGCCCAGGGAGCTGCTCAGTTGTGGCCATAAAGTCTGCGATACGTGTATCAGGAGGCATGGAGAGGAAGCTCCTGGTGTAGAGGAGAAGTTCTATATTCCAAGGTGCGTCCTCTGCCAGACCGAGGGATCCCTTACCGCGATCCTACAGCCGATGACCGCTAGCATGAGCATCCTGTGCATCGATGGCGGTGGTGCCCGCGGAATTATCCCGCTGGAGTTCATCGGGCTCATGCAGGAGATGATTGAAACTCCAGTTCAGGACCTTTATGACATGGATGCCGGGACAAGTTCAGGTAAATTTGCCCTTTAAGCTTCCGAGACCCAACTGAGTATTTTCTAGGGGGTATCGCGGTCATCGCTCTGTCTATCCTCCGCTGGAAGGTACAAAAGTGCATCGAGATATTCACTGAACTCACGGCACACATTTTTAGCGAGGAACCTGGGCGGCCTCGATGGTTCAATCGTCTGAAAAGCATAGTACGATGTGCTGTGCTTAATAGCGCTTATGGGCCAAAAACCATGGAGGGTGCACTGAAGGAGGTATTTGATGAAGATCGTCCGATGGTAACCTACCATCCCGAAGGGTTCCCACAAAAGAGAGTCATCGTCACAGCAACGGAGATTGGGTCACCGCATTGTATTGCGTTCAACAACTACAATGGGTCGGAAGCAGACTCAAAAGGTTGTGGTGGGTGCACTCATCTAATACTGTTCCTCTGCTTGTATATAGAAGCTGAAGTTGCGGGCACAAGGTTATAAACTTCTAGGAGATTCCGATGATGTGATTCCACTGTGGAAGATGTATGTATCAGCACAGGCACTTCCACCTGGCCCTCTGTCTGTTTTGTCAGTGCTAACTCGACATATCTGCAGAGCCAGAGCTACGTCGGCAGTCCCAGGGTTAGTATCTGTTGCGCGATTCTGTAAAGAAAAGTTGCTGACGGCGGGTGTAGTATCTTTCCACCGGTGGAGATAGGGTCCCGCTGGTTTGAGGACGGTGGGATGGGGCGACACAATAACCCAGTTCATCTTGCTCTTGCAGAGGCCCGCAGAATTCTCCCTTCAGGCATGGTCCCGGATAGAGTGCTTTCCCTAGGTACCGGTGCTAAGGAAGATGCGGAGGATGCGGAGGAGACGGAAGAGGCTGAAGGAGTTGAAGATATTGAAGGAGCAGTTACAAGATCTAGGGGGAATCCTATTTTCAATTTCTTCCAGAACTTCTTCGCGTTCCGGTTTTTTGAATCGATGATGAGGTCGACGGATGGCGAGCTGACCTGGGGAGAGGTATTTTCGACACTCGACACGCCTTCCAGGGCAAGCCATGTGCGGTTTAACGTCACTCTCGACGGTCCCCTGGAGATCACCAATGTAAAAGTGATGACTTCACTACAGCATACCGTTCGAAACCAGCCAAGCATCCGCCAACAGGCGTTAAAGTCGGTTCTTGACGCATTGACAGCAAGGTTCTACTTTGTTCTGGACTGCGCCCCAAAACACGTGAGGAAAGACTACCGTTGCCAGGGAACAATCCGGTGCCGCGGTGACAGTCGTACTGTGGTATCAGATCTCATTCGACTCGGATCAGCTCGCATGGACTTCATTACAGATACTGAGATACTCGGACAGCTGTCACTGAATGATCTCCAAGAGGACTTTTGTTCACATTGCCGCCGTTATCGCAAAAAGGTCCTTTTCCACGTGCCTTGCCTTACAGATGAGTTCTCGATATATATAAAAAGCGGCAAGATGCGGTGGAAGATCAGTGGGCTTCCACAACCTATGACATGGTTCATCGCTCGGCAGAGATTTGATGCGGTCTTTGGCAGTCCCAACCATGGAATTCCCGGTCAGCTACACTGTGATGCTTGCATTTCACAAAGACCTATCTCACGCGCTGCAAAGCGAAAAGCGGAGCCTGAAAGCTTAGGCTTGGAGAGCAGAGCTAAACGGCGAAAGATCTCGAGATAAATATTTCTCAAATGAGGTTGGTCATTTTTGCCAAGCTAATTAGTCATAACCTAAACTGAAATATTTCCACTTATTTTTATACTACATTTTGAGAGTTTTTATATCGCTGTTTCTCACGCATTTGAAGATCGGTAAGGGCTAGGGCCAGAGGTTTGGAATATCTGTATTGTTTAACTAGATAGGCAACTCAAAATCGCAATTATATGTATGTGTGAAGCAAAGTCACTACTTTTCCAAGAACTTCTCCTTGAGGGGCGAGGTAACCCAGACTGGAGGCTGAATAACGGTTTTGCCTGAGATTCGTTTCTTCGCTCCAGCTCTGACGGGCCTTGACGTAGTTTCGAGCGTGCCTAGAAGCGGTTCATTGATTGATCTTTGCTGGAAGTCTGCAACCCCCGGCTTTCCTTTCAAGCCTCCCTGATGCTATTAGAATATGACTTCTGTTTTACCCTCTTGATCCGAGTTACTCACCAAGGCAGCCTCTGGTGGCGGAAACAGCTCGTGATTTGTGGCTTCAAGGGTGGTTTTAAGAGTATATATCTTACCATGCCGGCGTATCAGTGCATATACATCTGCTTCGCAGAGCATGCTCAGTTCCATAAATTTACGATAGCATGTTTGCCTTCGCTTCTTCCATTTTTCCTGGGACCTTTTCTCATGATTTTCCTCCCCATCTTCTTGGCTGCGAGATGCTTTGCGCTTCAGCCGCTTCTCTGTAATTCCCAGTGTGGACATTTCAAGGTTGGGCGCTAGTCTGCGACTCTGATCATTGAAGAGTAAATGGAAGGTAAATTTCCGCAGAAGATCTTTTTACATATTTTCTAGTCTTGGCTTCTTTTGACATGAGGATCTTTGCGACCACATTTCAATCATTCGGGTGACTGTGGGGACTGGGAATTGAATCACCCGGTCCACAGTCTCCCAATGCACTGATTTGAATACGCAGCAGGTCTAGATACAAAACTGGATTTCCAACGAACCTGATCTTGCACCTTGGACAGATAATTCATTTTTATAGATGAGGCCAGAGCCCCTCCCACATGATGGTGGCCAATGTTTATCATGATAGACCTCACAACGATTTGCGCTATCTCCTTCTTCAGCATCGCCTGCCTTCTGTTTGTGTGCAACTTCGTGCGCCGCACCATTTACACACTCAGGCACTGGGTCGCAGATCTCGTCGCAAGACATATAATCTACCCAGTCTTCATCCGCCAACGTCGGTTTTTCGGTCCATTCACTCGATTTCACCTGCTTCTACTCACAGTCTTTTGGGCCTTTTCGATTTCTTGCACGCTGGTCGGAATACAATCAATGGCTGACGCACGGTTACGGACTGGGACTATGTCCGTCATTAACTTAACCTTCTTACTTGTCAGCCAGCCTAGCCTGGTTGCCGACTCTCTCGGCTTATCGCTTGATTCGTACCTTAAAGCGCATGGTGCCGTCGCCTGGATGGCATTTATCCAGGCGCTGGCTCATGTGGCCATATCCATGAAGATGGAAGGGCTGTCAGTCAGAGGGACATCACAGCTTCACGGGATTTTGGTGAGTACCTTATCTCTCTGTAGACCTTTACTAATTACTCGCGATAGGCATTTTCTGCTTTTGGGTTTGCTATCCTACTTCTTTGTCTTCGCAGACACTTTTATGAATTCTTTATCAAATTACACTACGCACTTGGTTTCTTTGCCGTCTATGCTGTTTGGCGTCATGTGAGAGCTCGGAAGACCTTCTCCCATGTCTATATCTTCGCAGGGATTGTGTGTTTCGCATGCACCTTCATGCTTCATATGATCAAATTAATCGGGCGTAACTTTGGGCCTGGCAGATGTTTTGCCAGGGCCAGTTTTGTTGCCAGAAATGATGCAGTGGAAATTGTTCTATCCAGTATAAAGCCTTTCCGGTTTCGTCCCGGACAGTTCATTTATCTTCGCATTTTAACTATGAATAAGTTCTCCATCCTTCAGAGCCATCCGTTTGCCATCACTTGGTGTAGTGAGACACAGCGCGGCCATGCCGACACCATCTCTCTACTTGCAACGGATCGAGGTGACTTCACTCATATGTTGGTCGACCATGCAGCTACCAAAAAGAGCTGCTTGGCTTGTGTTGATGGACCCTATGGAGATACAATTGACCTTAGTCCCTATGGTTCTGTTGTAATGTTCGCAACCGGAATTGGTATTGCGGCGCAGATCCCTTTCATCAAAGAAATTGTGGAAAGCCGTTTGAGATGGGAATCCCCAACAAGGAGGCTCTCAGTCGTGTGGGAGGTCGATCATCAAGGTATGTCTAAATGACACCATGTTGTGTTGCTTTGCTGAGGTATTGTAGGTCAGTTAGACTGGGTCTTCAACTGGATGCAGGAACTATTAGACAAAGACAAGGGAAACTATGTTCGTTGTATCCCTTTCCCTGTTGTTGGAGTCTGAGGTAACTGTTCTAGGTCCTCCGCATTTCAATCTTTCACTCAAATCCAAGCGCCGACCCGGAGTCACGGGGCGATCATGACCGCATATTCATATCACCGCAGCGCATGAACGTCAAGCAGGTGTTGGATGAAGAACTGAGACTCGGTAAAGGACGGGTCCTGGTTACAGGTAGGCCCCTTTCCCTTCCTTCTTTCCTATTGTTGCTTACCCAGCACTAGTTGCGGCTCACCAATCGGTTCGCGGTGCTGTCCGTGACAGTGTCCTTCATCACATGTCACGCCTTAAAAATGGAAAGATAAGTGAGGGCCAGTGGGAGACCCCAAAGAAGGACATCAACACGCAGATTCAACTCATGGAAAAGGTGATGAAGGCATTTATTCGCTCGGCAGAGGTCCTTCGGCAGGAAAATAGCTCCATTGAGTCGACGGAAACCAGGTTACATGATTTGCTTCACTCGATAGAGTCTGTATGGAGAGCCTTATCCCTTCCAAGGCGACTGTCTCAGGGCGTCGAACGAGTCCAGTCAATCGAACTACGGGAGCTTTCCTTTCAACCAGACGAAGGAAGGCCCTCTACTGCCGTTTGATCAGCACTCCAGGCAATACCACGACTAACTGTTAGTCTTTGTAACAGTCAAGGGTTTTGTCTATCTGCATAAAGAATACTATATATTTCTTATCTATCAAATTGTCACTAAGCTCCCAAAACTAGAGTGATGAAGATTACTCGAGAGTGCAAGAAAATAACAGAGGGTGAGAACGCAGCATCGTGTTTTTTCTTCATATCACAAAGACAGTCTTCCGAACAGCTTTCTACCTCTGCGGTGATTATTGAGACCACCCCTCCGTCCCAGCAGGCTTAATTGTGTCCGGTTAACATACTCGATCATAAGCCGAAAGAAGAAGGAAACTAGCAATGTGGTTTGATGGGTAAACAATCATTCATCTGCCCACCCGCCATCGCTTAAACAATCACACAAGCATACGCTGGAGCTCAACCTAGAAATAGGGTAGGTACATGCTCAATTCATTATACACAGGATCTCTTATTTCACCAGCTTAGCCACCAGATCAGAGCCAATCTCACCATTTGCAGCTAAGAGTGAATGCAACCTTTGATTATACAGAGTCTGTGCCTGACAAGCAACATAGTGACTAACCAAGTCCCGAAGAGGAGACCCCCCGCCTGGCTCACATGTACCAGTATTTTTGTAAGTGAATTCTAGGAGATTGAAAATCTGTGGAGCGGTATCTTTGTCGAGAGAGAAACCACAGAGATCGCGATGTAGTGATTTCAGGCACTGTGTCCTCAAGCCGTCGATAAGGTATTTTGTAGCAAACACATATAGTTTGGCATGAAAGAGCATATCTGGCTTGGCTGAAATGACAGCTGGTTGGCCCATGAAGTCCCGATCTTCAAAGCATTTCCAGAGTCGCGCATAGGGACAATTGGCGTAGGTTACTTCGACAGGTGGTTCTTCTTCAGCCCAACGGCTGCGGTCCCTTAACTTTTTCTTCTTTGAACCATAGCCCCTGGATAGGTTATCGTCGGGATTGGCGGCAGAGGGTTCGTCGGCCCAGTACAGTTCGTCGGCCCGATACGGTTCAACGGTGACACCTCCCAGGCCACTGGGAAGAGTTGCCATATTTCTAAAAGTGAAGCTCTGCTTTGGATCATCTGCAGGCTCTAGGCTCGGTGTGATGTATGTACCGGTGTACAAGAATTCACAAAACCCAATAAAGGTGTCGACCTCCACATCCTCCAGAACCGCAACTCGTAAATTCGACTCTTCCATCTGGCCATTATTGATCAACGCATTGATGGGCTCTGAAACTGTTTGGACAACACCGGCGTGGATAGTTACGCAGGAACGGTCCTTGCCAACAAGAAAGCTGAAGGCAGGGGTGTAGAAGATGCTATAGCCTATGAGTATGAATTTATAGAACAGCAAAATTCAAGTGTCATACCTCTTAAAATCAGCCATGCTTGTCCTTTTGATACTGGCTCAAGGGAAAGCACTCTATACTCTCCGGACACCTTGAGACATTGCAAAAGTGACGGATGCATCAGTCATTAAGTTGTCAACCAGCGAGCCAGAAGCTAGCGTATTTCATGCCAGCCAGGCCAATAAAATTGCGACACGACAACTGCAGCAATGCGGGCAGAAGCTTCGTCACAAGGAGCAAACTACAACCAAGGCAGCCACTATGGTCGCTCAGATGGCATAAATACACAGTATTGGAAGGAGGGGGATCACCTAAGTAGTTGACCGAAGCGGGAGAGCTAAACATGGGTGGGGGGTTTCCCCACTATCCTAATTGGGTTTAGTCCTAAACGGGGAATTGCCAGCTCACGCAAAATACCCCAAAAAGTTCATTGTTCATATTCTACGGAGTAGTGAAATTTAATCTGGATTTTTTCAAAAGCATGGCTCTTTTCATCATTCTTAGGAATATTCCCAAGATTTTGGGTATAGGGATAAACAAAAAATATGCAAAGTAGGTGCCCTCGAATTTTATTGACTAAAAGCACGCTGGGTATCTAGAACCAAGAAAGTAACTGTGAAAAGAAAGAAAATAAGTCTACAAAAGCTTATCCTTCGATATCCTCAATAGCCTTATCAAAAGCCTTGAGGATCGGCTCGTACAGAATCTCCGGATCCTTGGGTGCCAGTGAAGATTGCGTCTCCATGTATCAGAAAAAAGATTCCATGCAACTCCCTGCAAAGTTAAGGCATTCAAACTCAGGGAGAATCTTTTGCCAAAATGAGCTCAAATCTATTGGTGCCAACAATACCTTCTTTCGTAGTGGCAATCTCTTCGTAACTTCTAGTGTACCACTTTGTGGGTAGACTGCATGCAGGTTGGCCATTCAAATCATGCCGATAGGTATGGTAGATATTAAGAAGCCCTCTATAGCCATAAACCCCATGGTGCATCGCCGCGTAGCCAGTCTTTTCGGGATCATATGTCTAGAGGAAACACTCAAATGAACACGAGTAGTCATCCGGAAGCTTGTCACCTGAGTGCATGTCCTCTTAGTTATCATAATGAAGCTCTATGCCTATATCCAGTTACACACCGAACTGCGAGTTATTTGTACGGGGTCCCTCAGTAATTTAGGGGAAAGCAAAGTTTTTATTGCTTTCCTTATAAAAAAGGTAAAGGGATCTGGGGAGCAATATATGGGGATTAGGGCTATTTGTTCGACAGCCGAAAAGTTTCATTACAAGACTAAGCCTCAAATATCACGGTAGCCGCCAGTTATATTGAGGAATCCCTACCTACCTCATATTTATGAATCGGTAAGGGAGAGCTCCCGACCGAGAAATCACGTGATAATGGGAGTACCAGGAGAGGCTTGGCAGGATAGTCCATTCAGGCCGCAGGAGTTCTTTAGGGACTTTCGGTGGAAAGTGGGGTGATCAACTACAAGCTAATACTTGCTACACCAAAACACTCTTAAGCCCCTATTGTTAACCCTTCCCTCCTTCGGCCCCTGTAGGATGGAAACCACATAACAATAATTGCCCCTTTTAGTTGTTGAAGAAATCAACAAAGTTACTTTCGTATCTTTTAAAACTTTTCTCTTTAAAGAGAAGTATACTTCAGAGATTTAATCTAGAAAGCGTTTCGTGGTGAGTATCTCCTCCCCGCCCTGGGAATCATTCAATTTCCATGGAAAAGGTCGCATCACCCGTGGTAATTTCATAACTCCTATTCTAATCGGCATGGAAACACAAACCTAGAAGGCGGACCAGATTGCTCTCTTTGTGATTTAGTTGCGTGAGATGGGCGTATTGGATCGTATATCATGAATTAGCTTAGAAACTGCAAGCCCCTTGAACTCAACTGATACTGCTACCCTTTTCTCCATTACTGGGGAACTGGCCAATATCAAGCGTGGCTGTTAAACATGTGAATGGTTACTTGGTTATAAATATACTGTTTGTATCCACAAAACATTCTTTCATTCTTAAGCTGCCGGGATCAAGCGCCATGCTGATATTCTATTCCTCACTGCCACCCGAACATGTGGGACCAGGCAACCACTACCTGGGGAGAATTCGAGAAAAACATGCTTGAGAAGACTTTCAGTATTGCTGAACTTGGTTGCTTCCAGGAACTCGCGAATCTGCGGGCCGCTTGAGCCTACTATCAACTCTCCTACCATATCGCCCAATGCGCGTGAGTCGTCAAGCTCGGTACCAGGGGTAGCACGGAGCATTCCGTCGGCAACATTAGCTGTGCGTGTGTTAGCATGTCCCATTGAAGCGGTTAGCCCAAGATCCTACCAATTTTGACAATACCCCTCTTACTCAGAAGCACGTTTTTCGTGTTAATTGCACCATGGACGACTCTCAGTTCTTTGTGGATAAAGGAAAGTCCGCAAAGAATCTGCAAAAATCAGTATTGGTACCCTGTCCAGTCTAATATTGTTGCCAACTCACCTGCCAACAGACTGCTGCGATTTCCACCTCGTTCATGGGATCACCTGGACTGTCTTCAATTTCTGCTAGGGAGACATGGGATGCATCCACGGCTTCATAGAGCAGAAAGAGGGTCATGTTGCTTTGATATACCTTTTTCAGGCTGACAATGTTGGGATGGCAAGCTTTCTTTAAATTGCTAACCTTCTCTGCAGCTGTCAATCTCTTTGTCTTTACTGCCACAATGTTAAATGTGGGATCGTTAATGTGGGCGATTAATGCAGCGCCCGCTTGGTCTGCTTCCTCCATGAAGGGGCGGTATCTAGTCCAAGGTTCCTCGTGCAAAAGGAATGGGGAATGGGGTTTGGGTGGAGGCGATTGGATTCTGGGTGAAGGTGACTTTATACGTGGGTTGGCATTTTTGAGAAGCCGGTTACGGCCTGCCCGCCTCTTCCACAGTGACTTCTCTGTGATAGGAGCTATCGTAGACGGCTTTTCTATATTGGGTGTTGAATCCTGTTGTGGTGGAACATTGCATGGGATCGCTGTCTTGGCCTGCGGTTGCCAAGCTGAGAGTTCACTGTCTGTACCTCTGGGGAAAACAGTGCCACGTCTATCTGTAATCTCGGGGGACATGACTCTTTGTTTGCGAACTCCTATCAAAAGCTGGTCAAGTCTGTCAGACTCAGATTTAAAAGCCGACTTATAGACCCTCTGGGGGTGATAGATCCATCTCGAAAATGGATTACTGGATTCTAAGCAGCATCCTGTTCTCCACAATCGCCTGATTCCATTAAGCCAAAGTCGTAAATTGGCAGATGGCACTCATTTCTGGCTGTTATAAATGCAGGTGATATCCGCATTTACTATATCTTCATGCAAACAAAACCACAATGTCTGGGTCAGCTGTTCGAAGACTAAAGGGCTCTCTGCTATCATATTCTCTCATGTAAGTGTAACCCCCGTGAATGACAAAGTTTTGACTGATATAAAGTAGCACTAGCAATTTCCTCCACACAGAACATTCATGTATCAAAGTATCCTTGAAGTTGCTGAGCAATTCAGGGTTACATGATGGAGATTTTGTCACAGTGAAAAGCAGAAGATGTCGAACCAAAAGAGTACTAGTCGTATCCCAGGATGATAGATTAGAGATTAACTATGCCAGCATCAGTTTGTCTATGATGTCATCTCTTCGAATTGGATGTGGCGATGCTATCAGCCTTAGGCGTTGCTGGGCTGTACCAACAGTAAGCTTTCTTCCCCAGATTTTTGAACCCGTCTTTGCCAGCCCTACTCTTGTAGGCCATGCTCTGAAGTGTTGATAGGCGAGAACCATGGTTCTACGCCCGACTGCTGAAACAGCTAGAATGGCTGGTGTTCTGTTCAGTGACTTCATCGGCCCTTACTTCCGGTTTCGAAGATGTCCAGTCCACATATTTGATAAAATTAGGATCCTGTGTGATGAGCGGGAAGCAGTATTTGAAATCTGTGACCTTGGTGGACAATGGCAAGGAGTTATTGGACCCAAAACCCTCATCACTGTTGAACAAACTCTCTGGATGGCTAGTGAGGAGTGCTGCTTTGGTGATCTTAAAAAAACCCTACAAGCTTTGGAAAAAAGGGTGGACTATGTCCCCTCTGACAACTATGGCCAGCAGATGGCGGATCTTGCGCAGTGGATTCAGCATCTCAAGCTGGTTTTAGAGGCTCCCCCATGCTACGAACTCTTGTGACATGTGACATGCTACCTATCTTACATTATTATTTGTTTGTGTACGTGACTTATCAGAGATAGTTTGGGGTGTTGTTTATTTCTTTACTTCTTTTTCTCTTTCTTTAGTACTCACTATTTGTCATCCCTGCTACCAATCACCCAGTATAATCACCCGGCCAAGACTCAATCTCCCTATATAACCTTGTTGCTAAGTGCACCTCCATCTTGATTTAGATAGGAGCGATGTGGGCCTTCCGAAGAAATCCAGAAAGCTGAAAATCCAGAAAGCCAGGACCCGCGTCCATTCTCAGGCCGTGGGCCAGTTCCACACTGTTAAGATGGCCCAAAGATGCTTCCTACTGTCTCTGTGTATAAATTGCACTAATCTGATAGCTCCAAGATCCATTTCATCCTCCTAACACCATGTCTACAAAAGCTCAAAGCCACAAAAGTAGGCACAAATCGCGAACCCAGAAGGATCAATCAAATATCCAGCAGACAATACGCCGACGGATGGTGACTCTCTTCAGCAAGGGTGTTGAACTCAGTGATCTGTGTGATGCTGATGTCTTCATGGCAGTCTATGTCAATGGAAAGTTTCACGTCCTGACTACAGACTCAAAAGGGGGATGGCTATCAGCTGAGCAATTAGTATGCGTCCACTCGCAGTTTTAAGCTATGTATATACTAATAGTCAGATAGGAGCAGCATTACCCTCCTCCAGTTCGAAAGAAACCCGAAGATTACCGCCCACCACAGAGAAAACAGAAAAACAACCAGAGAGTCAATATAGTTGTCGGAGAAGAGGTGAAAACACGGAATGATGTTGAATATACAGCACTAGATATAGGAGCTGGTTCTATCCCCTGTGCGTGAAAATAGCCTTCCGAAAAAATGAAAAATGCAAATCATGGTACTCGGAAGGATATGGAAACCACCCCGCTTCCTCTTTTTACTGGGGTGAGCGTGTGAGATAGGAGAAGAAAGAGTCGTTTGTTTGTCTGTTTGTTTGTTAGTTGTCCAGTTAGCAACCCAGAGAGATATTTATCTGTTTGACCCATAGATTGATCGTCCCAACAAGAGCCGCTTTCCAGGTTCTTGGAACACTTAGTTTTAGAAAGATACATGGTCGAGAAAACAATGCGATTTATATGCCTGATGGTCCGCAAATTCAAGCATCTCGAAACATGCAAAGTGGTAAGACAGTCCCTGGTCGGCTCTTATAAAGAAAGGTGCGATTAATGAGTGTGTGGGCGGAGTTAGAACGGACAAACAAGGAGCGATGACCAGAGAATGTTGAAATCTGACAGTATGTTCTCCCATCAGTCTGGTTACGCTACGTCGCCTTCATCCTCTTTTAGCCAGACGTACATATAGATCTCGCTTTGGCACTAGTCCCGGAGCAGCGCTTTCATTGACACATTTCAAAAGCCTGGGAGTTTTGGGTGTAGCAAGTATCAGCTATACTTGTGGCGATCACCCCTAGGGCTTATAGAAGTAAATCCTTATAGAAGGGCACAAACAGTCTGCGGTTATAGGTTTTGTAGAGATATACAGGTTCTTGCAGGTCCGAAATATAGAGCTTAATTGCTAAGGTAGGGGCTAAACTGAAATTTGAGATAATTGCGAGGAATTATAAGAACTCCTCTGGACGATGGGTAAGAACCCATCCTTATATACTGCCTAGTTCCTGGACAGATGCTACTATCCGACTGTTTGATCACGTGACACATAGCTTCCTTTGGGTCCAGGTATGGTTCGACAGCTCCGCTAGACGAGGCAGCGCCGGAGCAAATCGAAATTCTCGAGAAGAGCGATACCGCCTGATGAGGCCTGCTGCGAGGATACTCAGCACCGGTCCTATGTCAGACCTGCTCTACTACATTGAACTGGTTTATCTAGTAAATTGGCTGGCAGCTAGATAGGGGATTCTAATGCTTCTCCTGCAAATCCCCCCTTACTGGGCTGTATGGTATTGGTGACGTGAGCGTGGTCATCGGAAAGAAGTATTGTTTTGAACTAGAGCAGCATGGAATTTGAATTTTCTACCCGTGTCGGCGGCGCTCCAGAACTAGAAGATAAGCGGTGGAGTATGCGACTCGTGGATGGATATTCTTCCTGCCTGTTACAGAGGCGATACAATACAATGCTTGAAACTATCCACTTCGCTTTTCCACATACATCGAAATCCGACGGTGTATGCCATCAAAAGAACGTGTGTTCTATCCCCTTGGACGCTGTCCAATAAAAACATGGACACAGTAACCATTGGGCTGGACTCCCAAAAGCTTGGCATCAACATGCGTCCTCGGACCGCCTTTGAAAATGGCGTGTATATTCGGACCATGTACTGAATAACCACTGGAAGCAAGAGCCGTGCTGGTACTGCATGTAGCCACGTATCAAAAGCTTATTGTATATAGGTAGATCTCGCTATTCTGCCCTCTGATTCGACTGAGGCTGAAAAGCTAATTGATCCATGCTTGCTTGATTTAGTGGTTCAGCTATTTACATATTTTCCTGGGTCTTTGATTGTGCGGATCGCCAAGGAAACTCAAAATGTTTAGCGAAGCCACCGGGTGATTCAAACCTTAATTCAACATCAATTGACAAGGGCCCAAAAATGAATCGCAAGCTGCCTTCGAGATGACGTGGTGTAATAGCTACATACAACTAAGTAAATGAGGAGCCACAATAGCAGAAAACATCATGACAATAGCACAACATAGGCCTCCCAAGTAATACCGGCTGACACCGCCTCTGTCAAGTCTAAAGGGGAGCTGGCGGGCTACTGCCAAGAGGGAGAATAAGATGACTGTAGGGACAAGGAAGGAAATGAGTAGTATAGAGGCCGACAACGTGCGTACTATCCCAACGAGCGGAATCTGAATGCCGCGGACGTGGTGTGTCATTTTCAGCTTTGACATCGGCCGGGCAAGCAGAAGAGCTAGGATCGGAACCATGACCAGTCCGAGAATTAAGAAGCCACGAATGGTACTGACTGTGATAGTCGCCAAAGCCTTCTCAAAAATCCGGATTTTCGTCGAGTGATCAACTCCAGCACCTATCCCCAGCGAAAAATTGCGCGGCACTGTATCATTTACACTGGTTTGAACAGCCCTCAAAGCACTAGGCGCTTCACTATGCGCTTGCCCAGCAGCAGTCGTTGCTTTGGCACTTCCTTTACTAACAACTTCAGGATCTGCAATGAAGATGTCGAGCTCTGGGATAGTAATCACTCGCGGTGTATACTCCTTCTGTTGTCGGAGCTTCTTACAGACAAAATCTGATGGAGTGAACTAAAAATTTATGGTTAAGCTTGATCGTCTGGGATGATTAGGCGAACACTCACATCAGGGTTAAGAATGCTATTATTGTGATTCTTGTGATTGCATAACATATAGAGGCTCAGCACGGCACACGGAGCCACAGCAAGAAGAAATAATGCACATATCCCCACTAAGAACCAGCCCTTTTTCTTGAACATCTTGGCTCTGTTGATGAGGATGATCGACATAAATTAGTAATATGCTTGTGTGACTTACAAAGGGTCTTCTTGCCTACTTTATAATATCGATGTCAAAGCCGGAAAGCCAGTAAAGGCAATTCGTTCTAAATAGATGAAGTGCCTGCTCCATACCCTGTCTGAAGGTGGCCACCCTATAAGGCCAAGGTAAACAAGCGGATGATTGTGAGGTGCGGGTGACTAGTGGATACAACACAAAGACATAAGAGGATCATTGAGTGAGCAATGTTTATCCCTAGAAATAAGATGCAGCCTACTCAGTGACAATGGCACTTGTTCAACGCGATCATGGCAATGAGAGGCGGGCCGAAAGTCGCCAATACTGTCGAGTTCATCTGTCGCGACATATATGTGAGTTGATTGATGGGTACATCATGCTGCCAGACTAACGTGCATCGTAGACAAGGAATTGGGGTTTCAGATAGACCCAGAGAAAGTACGCCTAAAGCCCGGTGTCAATGATCCATACCGCTGGCTGCCCTTGCCATCCAAGGAACACCTGCTCGGGAAGCAACTGAGCAAGGGTAGCTTGCGAGATTACAAGGCAATTTGCAGTGCTATAGACGATTCCACTCTTAAAGCAGTCTCAGTCGACGATTACATGCGTATGCAAACAGCATTGGCTACAAGGTCGGCAGGGACTGTGAAGGATCTTAAAATATATGGCGAGGTCATGACCCAGGTATAATTCTACTTGCCTACTCTTTTCCTTACTGCTTACAGATGACAGAATCAATCGGACGGACCCGCAGACAGCTTTGCAACAAGAGTAACCCGGCTCACATCGGAGATCGATAAACTTCAGGCAGCTCATCAAGAGTCTAGAACTCGAGCTGACCGGGCTGAAGCAGCTCTGAAGGACAAACACCAGGAGCTTCAGGATACGAAGTATCTGATGCAGGCAGAGATATGTGACCTGAAAGGGAGGCTACAAAAGTCCCGTACGATTGCGGACACCTATAGGGAAGCAGCACAAGACTCCAGCAAAGTGATCCAGACTCTCTATGATGCTATGGATGCTGCTAGAAGCCAGGCGGCTTCTACCCGGATGTTTATAGAATAGCAGTACCACTCAATATTTATGAAGTTTTCAGTTGCCGAAACTCTCCTAAGCGCAGCGCTGCAATCCTTGACTTCTTCCAAGATGAAAAGAGTAGTTCTTAATAATTTAGCCTGTTTCATTTTCTGATATACTGGCCATTAAAATCGGAGAACGGCGAAAACTGGGTCGAGGTAAGTTTCTCCGGATCTCCCACACGGACGAGAACTAGACCCACCGATCACCCGTGCCACTACTTGCAGATCTGCTTATCTGAGTCAGCCCGAGAATTTTAAATTCTCCATTCGCCGTTTATGGATTTTCCAGGACCCACCATAGCGGGTGACTGATGAACTAGAATCGAGGGAGAGTAGCGGAGTGCCTTGGAGCTTGGGCAGGTAAATGATGATGGCGCAAGCGCTACGGTACCTCCTCGCGGGAGGGTTGAGGTTATATAGCTTGACATATTCCTTCACCAGTTGCTAACAACCAGGAATCGAGCACTTAACAATCATGATGAAAAATCCTTTCCTTCTTTTCCTTCTTGCAGTTGGCCTACTATCAGTACCTCTATGTGCTGCAGGGCTACCATCCGCAGGACGGATTGTAGATCACCGGCGTTCCATGACACACCAAAATTTTGAGAGGCTATCAAAGCCCCTGCTGCTTGGAAGCAGCAACCATCTAACTGAGGCGTCAAAGCTCAAATCCGGCAAAATCCCTAAGCTGCGCATGAGGCGGGCCTTAGGAACGCGTTCCGACGACGCTGGTGCGACATGCGGGAAGAGTAGTCCCAGCGGTAGTGCAACATGTCCGCTCAATGTCTGTTGCTCTTCCTCCGGCTATTGTGGGGTAAGGATTGATCGCCCTTATTCCGCTTCTTTCGAATTTAGTGCACGCCTAATTGATAATGCAGACTGGTTCAGACTTTTGCTCCTTGGGTCATTCAGCGACTTCTTGTCAAGAAGACTATGGCTCATGCAGGATGATCTCCCGGTCATCCTCGAGCTGTGGCGCAGATTCGGCGATGGGCCGCTCAATTGGGTACTTCCAACTAGACAGTGTCCAAGCGCGTGAATGTGGAAATATACGTCCAGATACTATTGGCGTGGATGGATTGACGCACCTGTTCCTTGCATTCGCTGGGGTTGATTCCATGAGCTTTGCTGTTTCTGCTTTGGACCCGGCCCACGAGTTGCTCTACAGGGAATTCACTGCCCTCGGGTCTTCAAAAAAATTTGAGACTTGGATAGCTTTAGGGGGCTGGGCCTTCACAGACCCTGGTCCGACAGAAAAAACCTGGAGCAAACTTGCATCCTGTCCTGATAATCGCAAGAAATTTATCACTTCGCTCAAACAGTTTTTAGCCAAATATGGCTTCAAGGGAGTTGACATTGACTGGGAATAGTATGACTGATCTCCCCAGTATTTTGACTTTGTGAATAAACAGACACTGACACAGTCTACCAGTCCAGGAGCACCAGAGAGAAATGGGGACCCGAGAGATACACAAAATTTCGTGGCTCTACTCAGAGAGATGCATGCAGAGATCGGACAGGAGTATGGCATCAGTGTTGCACTGCCGGCGAGCTACTGGTATCTCCGCTGGTTTGATCTAAGAGCGATGGAGGAATATGTCGACTTTTTTGGCCTGATGACGTACGACCTTCATGGCACTTGGGATAGTGAGGGCGACTTCGGAAATGTAATTGCCGGCCACACGGATATCGCTGAGGTCCAGAATATGATTCTCCCATTATGGTATGCAGGGGTTGATCCGGCCAAAATCAACTTTGGATTGGCATATTATGGCAGGGGCTACACACTCTCGAACCCCAGCTGTCATGCAGTTGGCTGCTCTTGGAAAGGTCCCAGCGATGAAGGTCCTTGCTCAAAGACGAAGGGTGTGATGACACTACATGAGATAGAAAACCTAATCCTGCACACAAGACTTCGGCCACAACTCCTGCAGAAGGAGATGATGAAAGAACTAACTTTCAATAATCAGTGGATCGGTTATGACGACGCGGATACAATAAAAATGAAAAAGAAATGGGCTAGCCAGTATTGTTTTGGCGGCACAATGATATGGAGTGTCGATCAATATTCTAGCTCCAGAGAGGGAGGCGCTTCCAGCAATCCTGAGGGCCACAGCTATCTAAAGAGCACCGGCATCACAACTGCTAAGAAAAGCCTGGTGAATCCACCCACAGGGGTTTACAGCACTCGGATTGCAAGCACACTCCAGTCACGTCCGCGTGGATCGATGGGTACAAGCATCGTCAATCCAGGAGGAACAAAGGGAGCAGCTGTGCGAAATTCAGCGCCAACAGGCCAGGAGCAGACAGTCACCATCACTATCACCCTCACCGCTCCAACCATTGCAGCGACCAAGACGGACTCGAAAATACTCTTGGGAACGACAGCTCCTGCGCCAACTGTCAACGTAGGCAATGGGTCCGACCCGGGAGCTCCGGAGCCGTGTACTGGATCAGAAAGTTACCCAGTCAGTGCTACACGCGCTATTGATGGAAAGATCGTGCCAGGAAACAGGTGATAAAGGGTAATCCGTAGATGTGATATACTAGGAGTATGGTGCAAATACTCACTAGATATATAGAGTGGACTAAAAGCAAGAAATAAATCATGCTTCTTTGAGCGCTTATCATAATATATAGCTGTTTAAGAATACCATAACCACACCATAGGAGGCTAGAGTGTCACGTATGGGCCCCTTATTAGAGATATATAGTATCATAACGCCGAAGAACACCTAGTTGTAAGAACCCCAATTTACCGTAGCAATATAGTTTCGCGGCTTACCAGAGCTTTTTAACCTGTAAATAGTTAAATAATGTCCGATTTGATTATAGACGATCGTAAAAGGAGCTGCAAGTCAAAAATGAAGACATTTACAGGGTGTAGTAGACATTTGATAGGCCTAACGGACATGCTACCGTGGCCTAAAGACTCCTATGTCATCAAATCCTCCGTGAATTTAAGAATTCGTAGCTCCTATTATAAGTTTAGTAGTCAGTTTGAACATTATGAACAAGCAACCCGCATTTCACATGAAATGAGGAGATCGGGAGATCTTGCCATAAGGAGCAGTTGTAAACACACCACAAACCTCCCGCCAAGTCAAAACAGACTTCTGAATTGCTCCGCAAAAGCACAAAAAGCTTCTCAATCCATCTGCAGGCAAGGGCAAAAACTAATCTCCGCAATCTTTTTAGTATCCTCCAGCAGGTTTATTCGTTATTCATATCGTCGAGAAGGGCAGAAGCGAGAGCGGCCTGATCAGCGCGGAGGGTAGTAGGCTGGGACACCAAATGCGAGCGATGTGAACGGATTCCCTGTCCCGCCGATGCCAAAGGACTGTCAAAAGAGCCGCTGAAGGGGGAGGGACCGGGGGGACCAATGGAAGGAGGAGGAGGAGGGTTCGTGGTTCCCGCGGGGGAGAACGACGGTTGGCAGGAAATTTCATCATCACAGCCTCTTACAAATATGTTAGAGAAATGAGAACAGGGGTTGATTCCGATTACTCATTTCGTTATAGACTATCTTGCTAACAGATTTGGATAGTGAATCAAGGCAGCCTGCGATTTCCCCATAGACATTGCCGCAGACTCCTGGTATTCGAGAATAAAGCTCTGCAGGGACACCACGGCCCTTGGTTGAGACCTCCGCAGCGCTCGCCTGCTTTAGTTCTTTTGCTAATCTGATGAGCTTCTTTGCTTTCATTTTAGAAAGCGGTTCAATCTCAGCCTTGGTCTCCTCATCCCTTCCCATAAACATATGCTGCAATCTGAGTGCTTCGTCTACCTTCACTTGTATACAGGACAGACCGCGACGCACTTCCGATTGTATGGACAGCACAGCCTACTAGCCTGAGCCTTGTTGCTTTTGTCACTCGCGGTCTTGAGCCCGGAGAAGAAGGATGGAAAGGAGATATCTCCAACAGAAGGCAAGGAGAAAGCGCGGATACTGAAGACCTGAAAGCTTCCAGACACAGGAGGCAAGAGCAGGAAAACAACATCTTTTTTGCAAAATTTAGGCGAATTGGGGTGGGAGGGCGTTGATGAATGTGAACCCAAAGCTTGAGATATTCTCAGCTGTGTTGTCGGGCCTTTGAGGAGCAATGGGAGTAGGAGGAGCAGCGGCAGGAGGAGATCTCTGAGACATGGCATCGGTAGTAGGTGAGAGGGCAACACTGAACTGGTTTGAATACCCATATCCACTCTTTTACTATTTTGGTGACTTTGCACTTCATTGTATTTAATATAATTGAATAGCTCCGCAAATCCCTATGTGGTTGGAGAGCCTGACGTGCGGAGCCTCCAGCTGTATTTAAATTCTCAGCATATAACGTAATCCACCACTCAACGCTCGCTTCCACTCAACGCTCGGTAAAATCAATTAATTTGAACTCACTACCAACCCAAATATCTCAACAACGATTAATTGAATTCAAATTTACTATCAAATACAACTTTATTAGAGAGGATAGAGCATATATATTTGTATTATTAATCCCTAAATCGAGAGCTAGGCTTGATAATGCGACCGGAACGTGATTTTCTCAATTTAGGAGCATCCAAGCTCAAGAAGGTGTTACAAATAGAATTTGCCGTGGAACCCAATTCTCTTATGATAGTACGGTCACTAGATGACGGGTCTTTGTGCTGGGGGGGTTCGATATCGCTGCCAGCAGGTGGTTCTGGGCTAGGAGCTGCTGGTAGAGGCTCTATTTGAGAGCTTGTGGGGGTGGAATCCGTAGGCCGGCGAGTAGTAGTGGAATCCCTTATATTATCGTTCTTTTTTGCTTGCCGGGCTTCGCGGGCAGCTTGCTTAGCTTGCTGCTTGAGTTGCTTCTCTTGCTCACGGTGTTCTCTAGCTGCTACACGCTCATTCTCACGTCGGATACGGCGTTCAAGGGCCTCAGCTTCTTTGGCTTCTTTTTGGATAGCACGTTGGAGCTTTACCTGCTCAGCTTCTCGAGCCTTGTCTTGCTTTGCTATCTCAGCATCCTGAGCTTGCTGGCGGACCAAGCGAACTTTCGCAGGGGAAAAAAATTGAGCTTGACTTGGATTATCCTTTTCTAGGAGTCCAAGCACCTTTCCACGTTTACGGCGTTGTTTTTCCATATTAAGAGATTGTAAAAGTGCTCGGTTTTCATGGATAAGGATCTCTTTGTCAAATGCAAGCTTTTCAGCGCCACGAATAATCAAATTGATATCCTGGGTAATTCGGTGTTGATTTTGATGAACCTGCTGGATAGCTCGACGCAGCTGCAGTGCTTCGGTAGGGGTAATTGGTCGTTCATTCCCTAAGGATAGGCGTGTTGGCCTGAGCTTATCCAACACCTTGGCTGGCTCTAAGGGGTGGATTCCAGTAGTAGCGAACGCTGAGCGTATATTTTGAGCTGTAACAGCCTTCCCCCAAGCAGTGTTAAATAACCGCCAAAAATGACTCTTTGTCATTCGAATGTAGCCAAATCCAGTGCGGATATGCTTTACCCAATGGACCAAATATTCCAATATCTAAGGGCTGTAATCGGTGGGTAGAGTGAGGAGGGAAGATGGCAAGAATAATCCGATTCCGGTCGGCAAAATCAATAAATTTGAGGTTGATATGAGAGCTGTGACCATCAAGAAGCAGCAGCCAGTAACCGCGGCCAGCTCGTTCCTTTGTATGGCGATTAAACACCTTTTCCAACCAGGTCAAGCCGTATTCGTCATTAGACCATCCATTCTCAGAAGCAGCGAAGTAAGCCTGATCCTTTTCACAGTCAAAATCCTCCAGCCAAGTATCTTGCATATCCCTTGATTCCCCCTGGTATATGAGAGCAGGTGGGATCTTTTCCCCAATTGCAGAGATTGCGCAGAGGAGTGAGAGGAATTCCCTATTACCATCTTGTACAGCTCCCAATGCTCGCTTAGATTTCAAGGATTCTATAGAGACTATTCGCTTAATAATATGGCAAATGCCTATTAAGAAGCCCTTCTCATCAAAATTCCATGTATTCTCAGGAAGGATTGAGTATTTCTCGATTTTTTCCGCAAGCTAAGATTTCACCCAAAAAGTTAGCATTTGCATGGTAAAAACTGGAAATGAAAGCAAATAAAGTAAAAAAACTGTAATTACAAGTGTAAAGAAGTGGTCAAAATATACTGAGTTATCCGCAACCTTGCGCTTCGCGTCTATTGTTCGTAAATAGAGACTGCGGATTTGAGATTTGTGTCTCTCACAAAGGCGGCTCACCCAGTTGGGCCCTACCCCTTCACCTGTTAATTCCTGCACTAGATTCTCGATAATCCGTGGTGTAGGAGGGAACCCCCGGTCGGTAAGCCGTTTTATATGCTTTAAAAGCGTGTCTTCTTGAGCATTTGTGAGCTTTTTCAAATAGAGAGACGTTGCTTCCTTCCTGGACGCTTTGACCTTGGAAACGGCGCGACAGTGTATGGCGACTAATTCCGAATTTTTTTGCAGTCGCTGTGTAATTAAGGACCAATTGCGAATCTAATTCTCGAAGAGCGAGCTCCAACGGGTCTTGTGTTGCCATGTTCTTGATTTTTGAAGCTGAGAAGTCAGTTCGCGATTTGGGGATTTTGGGGTGAGCGTTGAGTGGAAGCGAGCGTTGAGTGGTGGATTACGTTACACACGACAATATTCGGGTATCGTGGACGAACAGTCCTTCAATATAGCAGGTGCCGGGCTGCGGCAAAGGAAGACAGGGCAGGACTTTGTTTTCTTCGTCATTTCCCGGGTGCACTATGGACTCTATGTAACAATGTTTGTAGAATTATCCAGATCTTTTTGCTTTAGATTAAAAAAAGGGGCAAAAAAGCTTTAAGCCGTAGCCACTGTTCCCAGCCAGTTCCATTAATACCAACTGCCGGATACTTACCGGAGGCGAAGGCCGGACACACAAATAGAATATTTGCGAGGGGAACAGTGGCTCGGCGGGGCATTAACCAGAATGGCGACAACCCTATTACGTCATCCATCAGCAGTTGAACGACGCCTCTCAATTCACCTCGGTCAAGAGTTCGAAATAAAACCCACATTCCCTCCGTGTTTCGAACTCACGACCTCCGGTGGTCAGCTTTACCACTACACCACAAGGGTGTATTTTGTTACTAAAGTAACAAGTAATTCCATCCCACCTCTTCTTCCTCTTCTCTCTTCTATAAGCTTGTATATGCAGTTCTGCCGCATGTCTGGATTTGGGCTAGATAGAAAATCGACATACCTTTCTTGTTCATGTATTTTTTTTCTTCCTTCTTCCTTCTTCCTTCTTCGATGAAAAGACCGATCGATAATCTTAGAGCTTTTTTGCTCTCCTATCTTTCCTAGTATATCGACAAACACGTAAGTCACCTGACAAAAATACTGTTATGTTCGTTTCGGCGCGTCCCCATCAATCTTCAACCAACAATCGACAGGGAAAAGAGTTATCGAGCTATGAGCGAGCTATTGTGGGCTCTTTGCTGTGGGTCAGAAAAAGGCCCATATTGCCCAAGCTATGGCGCGTTCCCCAATGACCATCCACCATACCATTCAGCTTGACCCGACGCGCAGCCTTGGTAAATCCATCCCCCGAGCCGGCAGACCCAAAAAGTATAGTGAGAATGGCACCTGATACATCTTTATTCTCATTAAGTGCAACCCCTTCATTACTCTTCGAGATATTCAAGTTCAATTCGCAGTCGACCTATCCACACGCACCCTGACTCGAATCATCAGCAACTCTGGATATGGGCATTGGCAGACCATGAAGAGACCTCAATTAGGTGAGAAAATGGCTGGTAAACGCTATCGCTGGGCGTTGATTCATAAAGATTGGTCATGGGAGTGGTCTAAGGTTATATGGTCGGATGAATGTTCGGTGGAATTGGGGGAAGGAAAGGGGAATTGCTGGGTCTTCCACTGCAACACCATGAATGAGAAATGGAAGAAGAGCTATGTACAGCCCAGGGTCAAACCCAAGAGGGTCTATATGATGGTATGGGCGGCGACATGGGGTGGTGGCTATTAAGATATCAACCTTCTTACCCGGGACCCTAATTAAGCCCGGCAAGACTACTCCGCGCAGCCATATAAGACTATTCTTGAAGAAAATCTACTCTCAATCTGGGAACCTGGTATGACCTTCATGCAAGATAATTCCCCCATTCATACAGCCCATATAATTACGACGTGGTTTGAGAATCATGGTATTAAGACTATGGACTGGCCCCCTTATTCCCCTGATATGAACCCGATCGAACATGCGTGGGCCAAGCTCAAAGAAACCATCTATAAGCTGGATCCGGATATCGAGAATTATAAAGGGTCTAAGAAGGAGCTTGAGACCTATTTTACTAAGCTCATAGAGCAAGCATGGGAGGCTTTAGGCCAGGATTACTTTGATGGGTTGGTTAGATCTATGGATAACAGGGTAAATGCCCTTATAGCTGCAAAAGGGTGGTATACCCGCTATTAATCTACTTCTTGACATACCAACTGTGTATATAAGGTCTCTAGTCTAATAATAATTAATTTGAAGCCAATATATCCATTGGTTGTGGATTAATCGGGTAAAATAGTATTCGTAGTAGATTCCACGTTTTGGTGGTTGGGGCGGATATAACTGGACTTATGGCGTAGAACTGTACCTATCGCGAGTGAGTCCAGTTATTATTATTGGAGGTTGGGAGAAGGAACCGTGATCACCGCAAGTCAGGATGCAAGCGCCCAGCCTTCACCAGTCATTGTTATTTTTGGCAGTTTGATTCAGATTCCCTGAGGGATAGCAGGCATCATGGGCATTTGCCAAAAGCAGGTTATGTCCCTGGGGATCCGCAATGTTCACAGCTCTCTCTAAAGTTGTGGTGTCCTCTAGGGGATCTTATGTTCAACAACCTCAGAGAGGAGACGTGGGAGAGCAGTGAAGGGCGGAGGGAAAGGTTAGACCTCAAGGAGATCCTAACCACGCCTAAATTAGCTAAAAAGGCCGCAAGGTTTATGATCCTAACAAGACTCCTCGGGCAGTACGGAGTGATCTCGGAGGACCAAATACAATGAGGCAATGCACTGAGCTCTTTGGGTTTGAAGGACATGCAGAAGTCAGGAGAACCCATACGAGGATCCTGACTTCCAAGGGACTTGCAATATAACATGTACACTAGAATCATCTCGTTAGTTGTCTGCATAGCTGCGAAGGGCGGCTGGGTCGGACGTTAAATTGAGAAGAAGAAGAAGAAAGAAGAAGAAGACCTCGGTGCCAGAGGGGATTGTGGATTGTGCTACTCTAATCTAAGCTGTGGTAGTCCCTATGGCGGTAGTTCCCCAAGGACCTCAGCAGTCATGGACTCTGGGTCAGAACTGCAGTCTTCTCTGTGGAATCAACAACCCAGGGAACTACATAATCGCGGCTTCCTTGAAAATTTGTGGTGTTCTCTAGAGACTCTACCGCCTCAGGGGGTCCTACATTGGTGGTTTCTTGCAGAAGATATGGCGTTCTCTAAAGGTATATGATAATTGTGGCATTCTTTGTTAATGATTGCGTCTCCAGGGACGTGATAGACTTGTTCCCTTTTGCTGTAGATGGTTATATTCCCACGGGAATTCTAACATAGTGGTCCGTTGAAGAATGCAGTTAAGGTCCCCAAGAATCTTGATGGAAGTAGAATGAAAAACAATGGCTTCGCCTTGTAGTCATGGTCTTCCATGGAAGACCATGATGGTTCCTGCGAATTCTTTATCGGTACAACCACCCTTTCCCCACAAACCCTAGGGGATCAAACCTTGGGGGATTATTCCCTGGGATGCAAACCCTGATTGACTGATTGATTGATCGATTCATAGGCAAACAACTTGCAAGAGGAGTGGGAATGTGGAAGGTAGGTTAGGTAAGCGGTAGGCATGTATATCCCATTTGTGTAGGTGTTGGGCTCAGAGAATTTTCTTCCTCGGCCAACTATTCCCTCTTTCGCTTGTATGTACTAGCTAAGAACCTCCTTTTTTGAAGAAAAGACATTGAACACATATTTAGAAGATATTATCAACACATACACACCTTCCCATCACCTCCCTCGCATTTAGAGACCCTCCCCCTGGCTTAATCCTGTCTCCGGACATTATAAATTTTAAAGCAAGCTCTTGGGTATAGCTAGCCCCCTGGTATGTTGTGTAGCTAGTTAGGAGTCGCTACAGCTGCTGCTGCGCTACACTATCAAAAACCCTCCGCCCGCTCCCGTCACATTCTGAATACGCTCCGAAAGTGTTACGGACTAACAAGAATCATTGGATGATATTGATCCAGGGAGAGGAGGCGCAGCGGAACGGAAGAACCTGTGGAGCTGGGAATCACGTGACTGGTAGTCATGTGACTGAATCGGTAGGACTGGTAGCACTGGTAGAGTTGTCTACCAGGTCTACCAGGCCTACCGTAAAGGACGTTATTCCCCCACCCTTAGGAACGGAAGTCTTCTACTTCACGTTCAATAACGATACCGATCTTAGACCTACCCTTAGTTCTAGATCACTAGCTACAACAGCACCGCAATTCTACTTGATATTACATTGTCCTTACCTTTGTGTCCTACTAGGCATTCCCTGATATACGGTGCAAGGCTGTCCTCTAGCGGGATTACTTCTACCCTTTGGCGAAGTAGATCCGCCCCTGTCACACAGTGAGCCAAGGCACACACCACCGCCGCCTTAGGGTAATAAGCAAGCTGGGTAACCCCCGAGTGTATCCCCTAAGGGCATCACGTATCCCCGAGGTTTGGTTCCAGGTTCTATCCTGCCTAATCGGACAAGATATTTCGTGACAGAAAGCATATGGATACTGCGTTGAATGCTGACGGCTGAGGCTGCGCACGACATAGAGCGGGGGGTTTGGATCCCCTGGACCCTCTGCTTTGAAGCAGAACCATGTCTGAATTTTATTCTTTGCTTCGAGCCATACCACTACAATCTACTAGCTAGATTATTCGCAATCTCGTCGCCCAATTTCGCTATGGTTATTGACGCAAGATCACAAGCCTACACAGCGGCTCCGAAATCCATGCTGCCAATCCCGAGCTTCTCGAGGTTCAGATTAAGAAACTCATGGAACCAAAGAATCCCGATGATGATATTTTTATGGTATCCCCTCGCAACAATTGCAAAGTTGTCCTAAAATCGATGAGCTTGCAGGCCCGGTACGTACGCCTTGGCCATCTTGCGGCTGACACGATTATCGAATTGGCTGGAGACCCCCGGCCCGGTGTCACCATATCCGATCCCAAGAACGCAACCCCTGCGCGGGCGATCCACATCGATATAGCCGGCCGGACGCTGCCCGATGACTTGACATGGCAAGGTTCTACTTAAGGTAGTTATAGACGACGCCACTCGTATGGGGTGGATTTTCTTTCTCGAGAATAAAACCAATGAATAAAGAACTTGCTCAATTTGAAATCAAATCACCTTATATCTCCTGCCAGTTCTCCATACACCAAATGCTAAGATCAAACCAAACAGCCTTCTCGATTATTGATCTTTCGGAACTAAACCCAGATATGGTGTTCTCAGCTCATGAGATATCAATGAAACAGGTACTTAGCCCGAAGATAACCAGTATGTTAGCTTTGCAGATGTCATGATCCAGGGTGAAATCCCATGCTGATGTATTTTTGCAGCTATCTCTGCAGCTGATATTTAAAATATGACCGACCACCATCCCGACATCGTCAATCTCCTCCAACTCAATACTATCCAACCATTTTCCCTTATAGCCGATGGGATATACACAATAAGATGGCTCGCACCGCAATTTGGGCAGACCAGGCCTGTTTCTCCTACTCTACATACCCCAGCACCCCGACTGACTTTGTATTCCACCCACAGGCTGCACCTGAATTTTACAAACATGCCTATGTGATTCACTACGGCTACATACTTGTACGACAGAGCATCGGCGAACTCATCTGATGAGCCATGCGAGTAGTCATATCTATAACCCAGGAAAAGGTATTACGCTTGTTTTGCAAGACATGATTCTAGGGAATATGATTACTTGTCCATCTATCCTCGCATGTGAAACAAAATCGGCTTGTACCAACACCTCCTCATAAGAGAACTCAAGCTACCAGAAAGTTACCATGTCGGTCAGGGATTGGAAGGCCCCACTTCTCGAGAATCCTGCTTCTTTTCAGCCTCTTTGTTTTAGAGAGTTTTTTCCAGTTATCATATAGGCTGATATCTGGAGGTTCTTCATCTTTGGCACACACTTTGTCGGGGGGCTCTTCCACAGGAGGTTCTTCATCGATGGCAGATGCTTCGGCGGGGTCCTCTTCCGCGGGGCTTTCTTCATCGATGGCAGATGCTTCAGCCGGGGCCTCTTCCGCGGGGGGTTCTTCATCTTTGGCAGATGCTTCGGCGGGGGGCTCTTCGACGGGATCAGCAGGAGGCATCTTACCAAGATAAGGAGGATCCTCAGCCGCATATTCAATGAGGCTCTTCTGGTTGCCATGGGTACCAACAACTGGGTAGAGTAAATATCGATGACTGTTCTCAACACAGCCTTACAAAAAGCTAGATCCTCTCCGAGTTCACAGTTGAACTCCTCACACTTAAAGATTGTTTCATTAGACTCAAATGCTCTCTGAAGTTTTGTTTTG
>PDNA01000276.1:0-32040 GCA_002573605.1 Polytolypa hystricis UAMH7299 | reverse complement strand
ATCGTGTATCGTGTCTACCTTGGACGTCTCTCGTGTCGTCTCTCGTGTGTCGTCTCTCTTATCGTGTGTCGTGTATTGCTTCTCGACTGTCACCTAATCCTTTGAGTCCCCTGACGGACGCTCTACGACTTGCTCTCTACATTGGAGGGTAGCCTATTTTCCCATCTACACTATGAGTAATATAACAGGACAGTTATTAGTTAATATAGATTAAAACAGCTACCTAGCAGTTACTGTAACCTTGAAAGAATACTGTATATATACCTTGATTAATTCAGAGACAACTGGAATTTTTATAAACAGAAATTTTATAAAAAAAGCTAGACTATTAACAGAATTAAAAGAATAACTGTATTGACTAAACAGATTAGACAGAAGTTAGCTAGACTTTGTATAATGAAAAATATATTTAAAATTATTAGTAATACAGAAATATCAAAAGCTTGTAAGCTTTAATATAACTAATCTAGGAAATTATAATATTATCTTAGAACTGCTCTAGTTAAAGCTGTACAACTCTGATATATACTGACAGAAGAGAATAATAAAGCTAAACAGATATAGATATTTTTCAATACTAGACTTGACACTGGAAATAATCTACAGTTTACAGAAAACTGAGTACAAGACTACAGTAATAAATAAGCTGAACAATCAAGAATAGACAGTACAAAAACAATTGATTGAATAAATAAATACTATTGAATATAAAAAAACTACTGAGATCTTACTCAGAAAGACAAGCCAGAATATATTTAAAAAAGTCAGAAAAATAGTACTCAAGAAATACTGGAACTATAGAGAAATATTTAAGAAGAAAAAACTGTCTAAAAGTTTACTAGAATATAGAAAATAGAACTATAAGATATTATTACTAGAAGAAAAAAAGCTGATATACAAGCTAATATATTAACTAAATAAAAAAAAGCTAAAGAAATTATACCAGTATATTGATAAGAATCTAAAGAAAGAATTTATCAGATTATTGATATTATCAGTAGAATATTCTATTATCTTTATATCAAAAAAAAATAGCAAGTTATAACTGTATATAAATTATTGATAATTAAATAGTATTACAATTAAAAACTGATATCTGTTATTATTAATTGAGAAAATACAAGACTGATTTTAAGAAATTAAATAGTTTACTTTACTAGATTTAAAAGCAAGATACAACTAAATCAGGATTAAAAAAGGCAAGAAATAGAAAACAGTGTTTTAAATATACTATAGATACTTTAAATACTTGATTATACTGTTTAAACTAATTAATATACCAGTAATATTCCAGGCAATAATTAACAAACTTCTTTACAAATTTTTGGACAATTTTGTAGTTATATATCTGAATAATATTCTGATTTTTACTGATAATATAAGAATAGAATACACTGAGAAAGTGAAGACAGTATTTAACAGGCTAAGAAAAAAAAATATACTGTTGAAACTGGAGAAGTACAAATTCTCTAAGAAGAAAATTAAGTTTCTAGAATATATTATTACTACAGAGAGTATACAGATAGATCTAGCAAAGATTCAAGCAATAGAAAAGTAGTTGACACTGAAAACTGTAACTAAAGTTCAGATATTATACAGATTTATAAACTATTACTGACAGTTTATAAAAAAATTTTCAGACTTAATAAAACCCTTTATATTTCTCTTTAAAAAAGATATTAAATTTTATTGAGAAGAACAGCAGCAGAAAGTATTTAAAGTAATTAAAAAAGCTTTCTAAAAAAAAGAAATACAGATATATTTCAATTCTATAAAATCTATAATTATAGATATAGATATATTAAATTGTACAATAAAAGTAAGATTATAATAAAAAAACAATTAAGAAAAAAAGAAACTAATTGCTTGCTATATAAAATTGATAATACTGGCTAAACAGAACTATAATATTTATAATAAAGAACTACTTGTAATAGTAGCAGTACTAAAGAAATAGTAAGTATATTTAAAAAGTACAAATTATCAGATAATTGTAATTTTGAACTATTACAACCTTCAATACTTTATAACTATAAAGAAGTTAATATAATATCAAGCTTGTTAATCAGAAATCTTAGCAGTCTATAATTTTAAAATACAGCATTGCAAAAGAAAGAACAATACTTGAACAGATATATTAAACAGGCAGTTAGACCTGATAACAGTTTACAAGAAGAAATAAGTACTTTTTAAAACTGTAGAAGATATAAATACTCTAGTCTTTAATTACCAGGCTTTAAAAGCTATACAATTAGTTACTATATTGATAGAGCTTGAAGATGAATTATAAACTCAGACACAGAACAATTCTACTATATTAAAGATTAAATATAAAAATAAGTTTAAGGATAGTAGTGGATTGCTATTATACAAAAAACTGATTTATATTTTATTAAAATTAAGAAACAGGATTCTCTGAAAGAATTATAACAATTCAATAGCAGAATATTTTGAAGTTAAAAAAACCCAGGAGAGGATTTCAAAAAACTATTATTAGCTAGAATTATAGATATCAGTTAAAGATTATATATAAAACTGTAATTATATATAAAATAAAGTAAATTAATATAAAAAGTATAGCTTGCTACAGCTGATACCTTATTTACAAGTACTATAGAAATTAATAGCAATAGATTTTATTATAAAGTTATTAAAATTCAAGAAACTGCAAATAGAAATAGAGTATAACTCTATTCTAATAATTACAGATTAATTAACTAAATATATATATTTCTTACTATTTATTGAAGAAATATCAGTATCAGAGATAGTATATATACTATTATAGAATATATTTATAAATTATAAATTATCTAAAAAAATTATTTCAGACAGAAACTTGAAGTTTATAGAATATTTTTGAAGAATATTTACAGTATACTTAGATATAAAATATCAGGCTATGACAGTATACTATCTGCAGGCAGATAGATTAGTAGAAAGATTAAACTAGACAGTAGAGCAATACTTACAGAATTATATAAATAACTGATAAGATAACTAGGTTTTATTATTACTGACAGTACAGATTGCTTACAACAGTTTAAAACATGCAATAATAGAATATACACTATATTTTGTAAATTATAGATAAGAACTAGATATCTTATAAATACTGTAACATATAAAAACAAGAGTATATCTAGAAAAAATAAAAGTTTAAGAACTTTAAAAATTGTATAAATAACTGCAATTGAACTTGAAATTCTACAGTAAACAGATGAAATATTATTATAATAAGAAATACCAGAAGGCACTGGTTTTTAAAAAGAAGAAAAAAATATATTTTTTATAAAGAAATATAAAGATAAAATAACTAAGTAATAAACTCAATCATTGAAAACTTAGATTTTTTAAAGTTTTGAAATAAATTAAACTAGTTATATATAAACTTGCTTTATTGAAAAAGATATAGATATATTTAACTTTCTATATCTTACTAATTGAAAAAGCACTCTAGAATACCAGACAATATTTATTCAAAGTTAAGAACAAAGAACTGAACAAATACAAAGTTAAGAAAATTCTAGAAGATACAGTATTAGAAAAGAAACAATACTATCTTATAAAATAAAAAAAATATCTACAGTCAGACAGTACTTAAAAACCTGTCAAGAATTTAGAAAATACTCAGGAAGTATTGCAGTACTATTAAAAGCTGTAAAGTTGAAACTAGAAAAAAAGAAAATATTGCTGATAATAGCTAGCAGAGCTTGCAGTTTATCTGTAGTTATAGTCTTAGCTTGTTTTCTTTTATTTTCCTCCTCTTCTAACTTTTCTAACTTTTCAAGAGTTTAAGTGTTGGATTTGAGGAATTTGCCTATACAGTTATTTAAAAACTTTTCTTGATTATAAAGATAACAGTTTTAATTTATAAACTCTTGACAAGCAGTAAAGAAATAAATTGATTTATTACTTAAATAAGCAATATCAGTATTATATTAAGCCTGCTCCTCTTCTATACAATATTTATTAACCTTGATTTTATTATAGATACAATATAATTTATTTCAGTTAAAGTAAAGAACAAAATTCAAGTTATAAATACAGAATTTACTCTGATAAATATATTTACTACAATATTTATTATATTTCAATATAATACAAGATTTTTTAGATTGTTTACAATAATAATACAGGGAAAATATAATAATATCTAGATATTTAATATTAGCAGTATAGATCTTGTTAGAGGCAGTGCAGCTGGGTACTATAATTAATATATTTCAAGAACTTACAGAAGAAGGAGAGTGACTATAAGAGAGTAGAACAAGCAATAATTATAAAAAAATAGAATTACTGGAACAGCTTATTAGAAAAGAAGAGAATAATATTACAGATTAACAGAAATTATTAGTTAATAATAATCCAGAAAAAAAAGATACAGCAGAACTGAAAAAACTTCTAGAGCTAGAGATTATATAATAAAGAAATTATATAACAGAAACAGTAGATTCAGTAGAATCAGTAAATCTAGTAGATTCAGATCTACTATATTTATACAATCTATCAGATCTACTACAGGTTTTTTATTATATATATAAAGAATATATTTTCCCTACTCTTAGAAACAGAAGTCTTCTACTTTATATTTAATAATAATACTAATTTTAGATCTATTTTTAGTTCTAGATCACTAGCTACAACAGTACTGCAATTCTACTTTGATATTATATATACTCTATCTTTATATTCTATTAGGCCTTTTTTAATATACAGTACAAGACTGTCCTCTAGCTGGATTACTTTATTTCTTTGAAGAAGTAGATCATTCTCTATTACTACAGTAAGCTAAAGTCTACAATACTGGCTTAGAGTAATAAGCAAGCTTAGTGTATACCAGAGTATATTCTCTAAAAGTATTACAGACTTCTGAGATTTAGTTAAGGTTCTACTCTGCTTAATCAGACAAAGTACTTTATAACAGCTCTTCTCTTATATAGTGTGCAAAAGAGTATATTACAGCTATATATACACTGAAGAAGTCTTTATCTTTGTATATATTTCAAGCAATCTTTCTTGAATATATAATACTATAATCTTCAATTCAATTATTAAAACAAGACTTTAAAAAGTACTTCTTGAATTGGAATTTACACTTTGTTTTCTAATAACTCTATATAATTAATCTATATTTGCTATATATCTAGCATACCTGCTAGCTAGTATTAGACTATAGCTCTACTTAGTAGATTAGCTTTGTATAGTGTATACAATAGAATACTCTATTGTTTCTAAGACATGGAATGAAGGTGCTCAAGGTTAATATAAATATAAATAGCTATTTGCAAGTTATAGTAAAGCAAGCTTGGTCAGTTCCTGTAGTGAATTTAAATATAATATTAATAAGTTCTAGAAGTAGATGTCTAAGAAGTAATTCAGTTTGCCCTGTTATATAGCAAGATTTGAATTTGATAAATTGTCTCTTTGGCCTATTAATTATTATATAGATACAGGATACAGAAGCAGTATTGAGCTGTAATATTAGAAGATTGAATCTAGATCTAGTCAAAGTATTCTATACCAGTAGAGCTGAGATAGGGAATAGTTAACAATAATAAAGAGTTTAAAGAGCTTTTGAAGGTGGCAAGTATTAGAAAGACTTGATCAATTACTTCAAGAGCTTAAGAGACACTGAAGTATAGGTTAGGTCTTGAAATAAATTTTTATTAAAAGATACAAACAAGCTCTAGTTATAGTAAAGTAATAGAGTTATAAATATTCTTACAAGTCTAAATTACAGAGCTTTGAATTGCTATAATTAATACTAATTGATAGTAAAGATAAGATAATAAACTAAAATAATTGTAAGAAATTATAAAAACTTCTCTGGACAATAGATAAGAACTTATTCTTATATACAACTTTAGAATTCTGGAGTAGTCTCTAACAAGGTTTTCTAAAGTAGTTTTTAATAGACTTTTTTCTAAGTAGTTTTAAACAGACTCTTTCTCTAGTAATTTTAAACAGACTACTATTGAAGTAGTTTTAAATAGACTATTCTACTAAAACTTATTATAAACTTCTCTATTATATAACTTTTCTAAACTTGAGTTTATTTTTCTAGAAATAATTCTTCTTGCTATTTAATTACTCTGAAAATATACTGTAGATCTATAATATTATTTCTCTCTCTGCAGTATTCTTGTTTCAAGAATAAATAGTTTTTTTATTACTAGTTGTTTCTTTATATCTGTAAGGTTTCTTATTTTCTGTAAATTTTATTATATTTGTTATACTATACAAACCCTCTTTATCCTGTTTCTCTTGAAACTATTACTCTGAGTAGATTTGCCTTGCTAATCTGATTAACTGTTATAGCAGTATTTTTAACTTCTTCTGTAACAGTTACTTCTTATCTTTTTCTTTGTATATTATAATAGATTCCTACAGCTTGTCCTGCTTGTTGTATTTCTATAAAAATAAGTATTATATTAATAAAATTTATATCAATCAAAATCTTCTTTCTTTATTAAAGGAAAAAGAGTGAATATCTTTCTATTTTATTACTAGAAACTGCAATATAAAAATTCTTATAAAAGAAATAAATTATCTGGAATCTGCTCTGATTCTTTTTCAGAGTATATTTTTTAAAAAACTAGATAAATACTCTCTGCTTTATTATTGCTTTACTTTATTATCTAATCAGATTAATTAACTAGCTTTTCTTAACTAGTCTGTCTTAGAATTATCTGATCTATTATTAATTTACTCTTTTACTAGAGATACTTTCTTACTTTTTCCTGATAATTTTACAAGTTTTTAATTGATTCTCAGGTATTCTCTTCTGTAGAATACTCTTTCTACTTTACTAAGTAATATATTTTTCTATTGATCTGACCTTGTTCTAAGATTTCTTTAACTTTATATTTATTTTTATTCTTGACTTCAATTCTTCCTTGTCTAGTATTCTAGCTAGCTTTTTCTATTAGTAATATATAGAATACTAGATATATTTATATTATCTTTAACAGCTTCAGCTTGTAATTGAGTTCTGATATTCTTTATTAAATCTTGAATAATTTCAATTTTTTGAAATTTAATTTCTTACTTGATTGTTTTATTCTGATATTTTTCTGTAGAAAGTATACTTTTTTTCTTTTTCTGAAATTAAGTGTGTCCCTGTATCTCTTATTATAGTAGACTTTTATTTTTTTATTAATAAATTTAATATTGTTGTATAAGTTTTCATGTATTTTTCTTAATTTCTGAACTGTTATTTTATTTTTATAACTTCAGTTTAATACTTCCAGTAGACTTTTCTTGATTGTTAGTTTCTTTCTGTAATTTATAAAGAATAGTGTCATTCCTGTTATTATATATTTTAAACTATTATATACAAATTGCACTATCAGTAGCAATTCTATTCAATTTTTCTGATTATAATTTATATAGTATTTCAGATACTGTTTCAGTATCTGATTAAGTCTTTCAGTTTGTCTGTCTATCTGCAGATAGTATACTGTTAATACCTTGTATTTAACTCCCAGTTGCTGTATTAATATCTGCTAGAAATATTTTATAAAGCATGTATTTCAGTCTATAATCTATTTAGTAGATAATCTATAGTTAGCAATTACTTGTTTAATAATTATTTCTGATAATTTTTACATATTTAACTTTCCTGTATATACTATAAAGTATCTGTACTTTGAGAGTATATTTATTAGTATTAATATAGTATTATATATCTGTCTGTTACTTGTCAATTCTAGTAATTTTATTATAAAATCTATTGAAACTTGTTTCTATAGAGCTCTAAGTCTTGATATCAGTTGTAGATATCTATATTTCTTATATTATACTGTCTTACTTTTCTGATACAGATTGTATTCTTTGATATATTTTCAGATATTTAACTATATCTCTGACTAGTAATATATTCTGATAATTTTGTTAATTATTTTCTTATTTCTAAAATATCCTACTAGTGAACTATTATATCTTTACTGGATTATCTTATACTGTATTGCTTTCAGTATATATACTCTATTCCAGTATAGTATTAATCTATTCTATTTTATAGTTTTCTCAACTTTCAGAATTAATTCAGTATTTTTTTTTTTAGTTTCTTGTTGTAATTTTTCTTTTAAAAAGAATTTCAGTATAATAGTCTGAATTATATTTACAGTAATCTAATTAAGTATTAACTCTTTCTTACTCTGTATAAAAAGAGTTCTTTTTTCTTTCTTTTTATTTTTTATTAAATCTGTTTATCAGTTTAGAATATCTGCCTATACATTGTCTATTTCTTTGTAATACTGTACTTGGAAGTTGTACTAAGCAAGGGTTTTATACTATTTTATTTATTATCTAGTCAACTCTTTTATTGTTATAAAGTATTGCAGGTTACTGTAATCTGACAGTATAAGTACTTAATATTTTGTACTCTGAAGTTTAACTCTCTATTTCTTGAAAGTATATACAATTGCTAATAATTCTTTATTGTATATATTATAATTCAGTTCAGCTGATATTAATAACCTTGTATAATATACTATTAGCTTTAGCTTATTATCTAGTTTTTATTACTGTATTCTTGCTTTAATTGCTCTGTTAAATATATTAGTATCAACTATTATTTCTTTTTCTGAATTATAGTATATATATATATCTCCTTTCTTAAATACTTCTTTAAATTCTTTAAAGATATTCTGATATTGCTTTGTCTATTTAAAGATTTCTTCTTTTCAGAATAGATTAGTTAGTAACTTTATCTTTGCTGAAAAGCCTGCTATAAATTTTTAATAGTAGTTTACAGTTCTGTAGAATAATTAAACTTCCTTTATATTTGCTGTTATTAGCTAGTTAAGTATTGTTTAAATCTTTTTAGAATCTATCTGTATTCTGTCTCCTGAGAGTATATGTTCCAAAAACTTGATTTTTTTCTTGAAAAATTCATACTTTTTCAAGCTTAACAAGATATTATATTCTAAAAATCCTTGTAGTACTTGCTATACTTTTCTTTTATAATCTTCTCTTATTTCTTTAAAATAGATTATAATATTATCAAGATAAACTATAAAAAAGTTTTTTAAGTACTTTTTCAATATATAGTTTGCTTATACTTGTTATATTACTAATTTATTAGTTACTTTAAAAAATATAATTAAATATTTATATATTCTCTATAGTATAATAAATACTGTCTTCTATTTATTGTTTTTTCAGATTTATATTCAATGAAATACTTTCTTCTGATTTAATACAGTAAACTATATATATCTAAACAATATATTTTATATTTATTCAATCAATAGTAGTAAGTACTAATTCAGTATTATTATATTATTTACTAGTCTGTAGTTAATACAGAATCTTTCTAATTTATTTTTTTTTAATATAAAAAGCAGTAAATATTCTTCTAGTACTTTCAATAGCCTGATATATTTTTTTACTCTTTTTTTACTTATAAACTGTTTAATCAGTTTAAGCTTTTATTATATATATCTTTTTATTCTAGAGTATCTAGGTATTTTATCTTCTCTGAAGTCAATTTTATAATTTTATAGTTAATATTTCAGTAGTATAGTAAATAATTTCTGTTCTTTAAATAGAACTTCAAATTCTCTGAATTCTTTCAGTAGCTTTGATAATAGTTTTCTATTTATCTATTGTTGCTTATTAGCCTGGTCTTTATTTTTACTAGTTTCAATTAATTATTTAAGCTTGTTCTGAAATATCTTCTATATATCTGGGGCTTTTCTTTTTCTATCTTCTGTTAAGTCTTAGATTCTTTCTAATATTGCAATTTCTACTGAGTCTTAAATTTTTTAGTCAAGAAAGCAATTGTATCTTTATCTTTTTATTTATCTCTTTTTTCAGCTGATATTTAGATTGTACTGCTCTATTCAAGAGTATTTTAAAATTAAATCTAATACTTTTAGATCTGTTATATCAAAGCTTATTTTCTTATTATATCTCTTTACTCTTATCTGTAGTCTGGATATTTATTATTCTATTAATTTTTCTGCAATATCTAGTGTCAAGACTTGTTGCAGTATCTTCTTTTATTTTAATTATATACAATATTTTTTAATATATTATATATTTATAAAGTTATCTTGAGCTCCTGAATCTATCAATACAGCTGCACTTTCTCTTTTGATAATTACTTGAATTATTAAATACTTCTTTCAAGATATAATAGTTGCTCTTAGCTACTCAGGTTGCTACTTTACAGCCTGTATTTCTAGATAGCAGTTTTCTTTCCTGTTAGTTTAATTTTAGTTGATACTGGTTCTTAAGTTTCCTGTCTCTTACTAATTTTAATATCCTTTAAAGTTGTATTTCTGTAGCTATTTATTGTATTTGGTCATTCTATATATTTATTTATAAACTGTATGAATTTATTGAGCTATTCTTCAGTTTATTTAAGGATTTTATTTACTTTCTATTACAACTGTTTAATTTTTTCTTTTTATTCAGTACTTTTCTGAATATATTTCTTCTATTTATATTTTAATATCTGAACTTTAACTTGTTTTTCTAGCTAGTTAGATTTTTTTTTATTTTCTGACAGCTCTGTATATTTTAATTTCTATTTATCTTATATTTTATACTATCAACAGTTATTTTCACAGCTACAGATTTCTGCTTTGTAATTGTTTTTCCAGCTTTAGTATTTCTGCTATAGTTGGTAATATAGATTCTCTATATTAGCTTTTGCTGGTCTGTGCTTGAAATCCAGTTGTATCTATTTGTATATAAATATATTGACTAATTCTACTATTTTCTTAGTTTTGTACTTTGTTACAAGTCAGTGTTATATTTTATAGAATATTACTAGATACTTTGTATATATTTAATATTTAATATATCTGTCTAGTTCTTTTATTTCTCAGATTATAATACAGTTTTATTCTATATTGAAAGTATATTCTGCCTGTTTTAAATAGTTAATTCAGTATATATAAGCTCCTGGGCATATATATTAATATTTTAGTTTATAATAGTATAGTTAATATTTTTTATTGCTATATTACTTCTGTTTTCTTTTATAATATTTACAAATCCAGTCTGTGTTTCTTTTATAGTATTTTTCTTTATATATAGCTGATATTGTATTTCAGTACTTCTGAATATAAAGTATATAAAAGCAGTTTACTTATTAAAGTTTATTGTATTTTTACTATTTCCTGACTCAATATGTTACAGATTAACAGAGACTATTGGTTGATAACAATTCAGAGAGGTAGAGGCACAGTGAAATAAAGAAACCAGTAAAACTTGAAAATTATATAACTGGAAGATTATATAATCTAAAGTAGTAGAACTGGTAGTACTGGTAAATTTGTCTATCAGATCTACTAGATCTACAGAAGATAGATTCAGTAGTACTGGTAAATTTATCTACCAGATCTACCAGATCTACCAAGGAAATCATTATATATATAAAGGATATATTTTCCCCACCTTTAAAAACAGAAGTCTTCTACTTTGCATTCAATAATGATACTGATCTTAGACCTACTTTTAGTTCTAGATTACTAGTTATAACAGCACTGCAATTCTACTTTGATATTATATATACTCTATCTTTGTATTCTATTAAGCCTTTTCTGATATACAGTACAAGGCTGTTCTCTAGCTGGATTACTTTGTTCCTTTGAAGAAGTAGATCACCCTCTATCACTACAGTGAGCCAAGGCCCACAATACCAGCTTAGAGTAATAAACAAGCTTGGTATATACCAGAGTATATTCTCTAAGAGCATTACAGACTTTCAAGGTTTAGTTAAAGTTCCACCCTGCTTAATCAGATAAGGTACTTTGTAATATATTGAATACCTATCTTTCAAAGCATTAGCTTAAAGAATATAAAACTATAAACCTCTTCAAAACCTTTCAACTATACAAGATTATAATAACCTTCTTTATCTTTCAACTATACAAGACAAAGAATACTTTGTTGATTCAGGTAAGTATTACCCTAGCTTAGGAAGAACTAATTAATAGAAAGATATATCTACAGCAGTTACAGTACAAGCCTTACTGGCTCAGATCCAGAAGCTTGAGACCAAGGTCAAAAAGCAGCAAGGAATAATTGACTAGATATACAAATAGACAGTTAATATCAAGAATCAAGTTGCAGCACAACCTACAAGCCAGAAGAAGAAAAGCATTGTAAAGAAAGTAAAAATCTAATCTTTTAACAGAACTAAAAGCAAGCTCAGACCTTTTCTAGCATATTTCAAGATCTACTTTTGATTCAATACCAAGTTAACAAAGACTGACAAGTGCTTGGTAGCAGTACAATATCTGCAAGGAAAAGCAGTAGTATAGATACAATTCTATCTGATAATATAGTTTAGCAGAAAAAATCCCAGGAATCTTATATCTATTGAAACTGAGAGAATTCTTATAATAAAGGATTTCAGACTGTTCAAAAATATATTAACAGTGAATTTTAGAATCACCAATAAAGAGGTAACAGCAGCACAGAAAATCAGACAGATTCAATAAACAAGAAATATAGCCAGATACCTAGCAGAATTCCAACAACTAGCTGTAGTATTGGACTGGAATGATAGTGCATTAGCAGGAGCTGTGTACGACAGGCTTAAAGAAGAGGTCAAGGATAAGATAGCAAGGTTGGAGGAACAACTCAATACACTATCTGAGATGATTAAACATGCAGTACACATAGACATAAGGATTTGGAAAAGATATCTAGAATGAAAAGGTTATAAACAGTTCCCAAACTATACTGCAAAGTAACAGATATATAGAGAAAACTACAATCTTTATAGACTACAACCTATAGAACTAGATACAACTATAAAAAGCCAGGACCATGAAAAAGATAAGCTATACTAGAAGAAGTTGTATTTCTTTTGTAAAAAACTAGAATATTTTACAAGAAATTGCTATAAAAAATATAGAAACCAGCTATAACAAGAGCTGAAGGCAACTATAAGAGAACAATACTACTCTACTACTGATACTGTAGTGGGGAGTATAGTCACCCCCTAGAACCAATAACTAAGGACACAACATATATGACATGAGAAGCAACAGCTATTTCAGAGACATGAAAGAGGCAGTGAGAAGGAAGGAAAGAAGAGAGATAGCAGACAGCAGTGAGAGAGTTGAGGATCATTTTTGAATCTTTGCAAGTTATCATGTATTGTGTTTATTATTCAGTTTTGCAGTAGACAGTTATGATACATTCATTTTCTTGTTTACAGTGTCTCAATCTTTGAATATTGTGCATTGTATATCATGTCTACCTTGGACATCTCTTGTATTGTCTCTTGTGTGTTATCTCTCTTATTGTGTGTTGTGTATTGCTTCTCAACTGTCACCTAATTCTTTGAGTCCCCTGATAGACACTCTACAACTTACTCTCTACATTGGAGGGTAGCCTATTTTCCCATCTACAATACTGGTAGAAATAAACAACAATTTCTGCATGCAACTAGGGCTGAAACTAGCAATATAGCAGATAAATGGAATAAGCTACAAGAAGTTATAGTGAAACAGATGTTCCAAGAATTAATAGAAACTCAACAAGCAGAAATCAACAGTGAGGCAACCAGGCTAACTGAAATAACAAAGATAGAGTATCTATCATCCAACTATCAAAATCTACACTGGGAAGAGTGTAAGAGGCAATAAGAGTCAGGAAATCTACAAGAAAGTAGCAAAGATTACAACTATCACTGGAAGAAGAAGAATCAGGATATTACAGATCTGGAATACTTACAATACTATAAATTTCCCACATTCACATGCAATTGCAAGTGATACAAGAAAATACAAGATAAGAAAATTCAGCAAATTAGAGATAATCCAACCTACTACTATTACAGGCTGTACAGATATAATGTAAAAGATTGCAAGCAATGCAATAAAGTTGAAGTATGAAAAAATGTCCAGAAAGCACTGGAATAGCTCAGTTTACAAGATAAGATAAATATTGAATATCTACAGTATGAAGAGATACATTGGTTATTCTATTACACAGATAGCTGTCTATTCTACTAAGAAATAAAAGACAACCAGTACTATCCAGATCCACTAAAGCAGTTAAAGGCAACTTAGATAGAAGAGTTGTGGCCAGAAGAATGTACAATCTCAGGCTTCAACAAGAATGAAAACACAGAGTTGCTGTAGAGAGAGATCATAGACTATATTTACTACAGAATAAACTAAGAAATAATCAATTACTACAACACTAGATCAAAGAGTGATAACAAGTACAGGGTCAGAGCACTGATTTAATTGTTATATTGGACAAACAATTGCAAAATGTACTGCAGAGAAAAACTAGCAAATAGATACTTTCTATAACTACTATAGAAAGTATAGATCAGCAATAAAAGCTATTCTAAAGAGCTAACTTTTATATCTAAAGAATAGATAGATTATCTATTGTATAATATCAACTACCCATGATATACAGGGATATCTTGGGTATACTGTATAGGAATATACAGGAAGCTGGAGTATAATATATACAAGATTAATTATATATAAAGACTAGCAAAGCTAACAGAATACTGGGAAGAAGGGCAATATTATTAATATAATAAAAGTACTGAGTTACAAATATATTATAAAGCTCAATACAAGGAAATACAGGTTAAAATAATAACTACAGATCTATAGTAGAGCAAAGCCAAGATACTACAAGATTAATTAAAAGAAAACAAACCTGGAGTATTTGAAATCTAGAAAGAATTAGTCAAGCAATAGATAACAGTATTCAAAAAAATTTCAAAAGATCTATTATAAAAATCAAGACAGGAGACTGATACTTTACAATTACAGACAGAAAACAACAGTATTGCTATAAACAAGTATCTATAAGTAATATAACAGGACAGTTATTAGCTAATATAGATTGAGACAGCTATCTAGCAGTTACTGTAACCTTGAGAGGATACTATATATATACCTTGATTAATTCAGGGGCAACTGGAATTCTTATAGACAGAAGTTTTATAAGAAAAACTGGGCTATTAACAGAATTAAAGAAACAACTGTATTAACTAAACAGATTAGGCAGAAGTCAGCTAGACTTTATACAATAGAAAACATGCCTGGAACTATTAGTAATACAGGGACACCAAGAGCTTGTAAGCTTCAATATAACCAATCTAGAGAGTTATAATATTGTCTTGAGATTACCCTGGTTGAAGCTGTACAATTTTAACATACACTGGCAGGAGAGAATAATAAGGCTAAACAGATATAAATACTCCCCAGCACCAGACTCAATATCAGAAACAATCTACAGTTTACAGAAAATCAAGTGCAAGACTACAGCAATAGATAAGCTGAACAACCAAGGACAGACAGTATAAAAACAATTAATTAAATAAATAAATGCTATTGAATATAAAAAGACTGCTAGGATCTTATTCAGGAAGATAAGCCAGAATATATCTGAGAAAATCAGAAAAATAGTACCCAAGAAATACTGGGACTATAGAGAAATATTCAAAAAGAAAGAGCTATCTAAAAGTTTACCAAAATATAGAAAATAAAACTATAAAATATTATTACTAGAAGAAAAAGAGTCAATATACAAGCTGATATATTAACTGAATAAAAAAGAGCTAAAGGAATTATGCTAATATATTGACAAAAATCTAGAAAAAAAGTTTATCAGACTATTGATATTACCAGTAAAATACTTTATTATCTTTATATTAAAGAAGAATAGCAAGTTACAACTGTATATAGATTATCAATAATTAAACAGTATTACAATAAAGAACTGATACCTGTTACTATTGATTGAGAAAATATAAAACTGATTTCAAGGAACTAAATAGTTCACTTCACTAAATTTGAGAGCAGGATACAACCAGGTCAGGATTAAAAAAGATAAGAAATAGAAAACAGTATTTTGAACACACTACAGATACTTTGAATACTTGATTATACTATTTAAGCTAATCAATATATTAGCAACATTTCAAGCAATAATTAACAAGCTTCTTTACAAGTTTCTGGACAATTTTATAGTTGTATACCTGGATGACATCCTGATCTTCACTGATAGTATGAGGATAGAATATACTGAGAAAGTGAAAGTAGTGCTTAACAGGTTAAGAGAAAAAAATATACTGTTGAAACCAGAAAAGTACAAATTTTCTAAGAAGGAAATTAAGTTTCTAAGATATATTGTCACTATAAAAGGTATATAGATAGATCTGGTAAAGATTCAAGCAATAGAAGAGTAGCTGACACTGAAAACTGTAATTGAAGTCTAGATATTATACAGACTTGCAAACTACTACTGACAGTTTATAGAAGAGTTTTCAGACCTGATAAAATCTCTTATATTTCTCTTCAAGAAAGATATTGAGTTTCATTGAAGAGAATAATAACAGAAAGTATTTAAAGCAATCAAGGAAGCTTTCTAGAAAGGAGAAATACAGATATATTTTAACTCTATAAAACCTGCAATTATAGATACAGATATATTGAATTGTACAATAGAAGCAAGACTACAGTAAGAGAACAATCAAGAAAGAAAAAAACTGATTACTTGCTATACAAGATCAATAATATCAGCTGAACAGAACTACAATATTTACAATAAAGAACTACTTGCAATAGTAGCAGTACTGAAGAAATAGCAAGTATATTTAGAAGGTGCAAATTATCAGGTAATTGTAATTTCAGATTATTACAATCTTCAATACTTTATAACTACAAAGAAATTGATACAATATTAAACTCATTGGTCAGACACCTTAGCAGTCTATAATTTTAGAATACAGCATTGCAAAGAAAAGGACAATGCTTGGGCAGATATATTAAGCAAGCAGTCAGACCTGATAACAGCTTACAAAGAGAAATAAGTACTTTTTAAAACTGCAGAAGATACAAATACTCTAGTCTTTGATTATCAAGCTTTAAGAGCTATACAATTGATTACTATATTAGTAGAGCTCAAAGACAAATTATAAACTTAGACACAGAATAATTCTACTATATTAAAGATTAAATACAAAGACAAGTTCAAGAATAGCAACAGTTTGCTATTATACAAAGAACTGATTTATATTCTACCAAAATTAAAGAACAGAATTCTCAGAGAGAATTACAACAATCTAATAACAGGATATTTTAGAGTTGAGAAAACCCAGGAAAGAATTTCAAAAAACTATTATTGGCCAGGATTATAGATATTAGTCAGAGATTACATGCAAAACTGCAATTGTATATAAAACAAAGTAAATCAATATAAAAAATATAGCTTGCTACAGCCAATACCTCACTTATAAGTACTGTAGAAATTGATAGCAATGGATTTCATTGTGAAATTACTGAAATTTAAAAAACTGTAAATAAGAATAGAGTACAACTCTATTCTGACAGTTACAGATTAATTGACTAAATATATATACTTTTTACTGTTTATCAAAGAAATATCAGTACCAGAGATAGTATATATACTATTACAGAATATATTTGCAAATTACAGATTGCCTGAAGAGATTATTTCAGATAAAGACTTAAAGTTTATAGAACACTTCTGGAGAATATTTACAGTATACTTAGATATAAAATACCAGGCTACAACAGTATACCATCTGCAGGCAGACAGATTGATAGAAAGATTGAACTAGATAATAGAACAATACTTATAGAATTATATAAACAATTGATAAGATAACTGAGTTTTACTATTACTGACAGCACAGATTGCTTACAACAGTTCAAAATACACAATGACAGGATATATACTATATTTTGTAAATTATAGGCAAGAACCAGATATCCTACAGATACTGTAACATACAGAAACAAGAGTATATCTAGAAGAGATAAGAGTTCAAGAACTTTGAAAATTGTACAAGTAACTGCAATTAGACTTAGAATTCTACAGTGAACAGATAAAATATTATTATAACAAGAAATACCAGAAGACACTAACTTTTAAAAAGGGAGAGAGAGTATATCTTTTAAGAAGAAATATAAAGATAAAACAATCAAGCAATAAACTCAATTATCAAAAACTTGGACCTTTCAAAGTTTTAGAACAGATTAGACCAGTTATATACAAACTTACTTTACTAAAAAAAATACAGATATATCCAACTTTTTATATTTCATTAATTGAAAAAGCACTCCAGAATACCAGACAATATTTACTTGAAGTCAAGAACAAAGAACTGAACAAATATAAAGTTGAAAAAATTCTAGAAAATACAGTATTAGAAAATGAATAATATTATCTTGTAAAATAAAAAGAATATCTACAGTCAGACAGTACTTGGAAATCTATTAAGAATTTGAAGAATGCTCAGAAAGTATTGCAGTACTATTGAAAGCTGTAAAGTTAAAATCAGAAAAAGAAGAGATATTGCTGATAATAGCTAGCAGGGCTTGCAGTTTATCTGTAGCTATAGCCTTGACCTGTTTTCTTTTATTTTCCTCCTCTTTTAACTTTTCTAACTTTTCAAGAGTTTGCATATCAGATTGAATGAATTTGCCAGTCTTTATATTCAGAAACTGTTTCTGCTTTTCAAGACAGTTTAGATAATTTATAGCAACAGAAAGCTGAGAGGAAAAACAGTAAAATTTCTTACAAGCAAGTTCTTTATCTAATTTAATTTTATTGCAGGCACAGTGCAGTTTGAACTACTCAGACTAAGAAATAAATTTCCCCTCTGAGATATATAATTTACTTAATTAAATATATTTACTACAATACTTATTGCCTTCAGAGACAATTCAAGGCATTTTCCTTTGTTCACAATAATAATACAGGGAAGATATAATGAGGCCTGTATACTTAGTATCAGCAGCTTGAGCTTGGTTTTTGGCAGTGCAACTAGGTGCTATAGTCAACATATTCCAAGAGACACTTACAAGAAGAAGAGAAAGATCAACTGAAAGTGGAAACAGTACTAGTTATAAAAGAAAAAGAAATAGATTGCTGGGACAGCTTACTAGAAAGAAAGAGAATAATATTACAGATTAACAGAAACTATTGATTGACAATAATTTAGAAAAGTAGAAATGCAGCAGGACAAAGAAACCAGTGAAACTTGAAAATTATATAACTGAAAGATTATATAATCTAAAGTAGTAGAACTGATAGCACTGGTAGATTTGTCTATCAGATCTATCAGATCTACAGAGAGTAAATTCAGTAGTACTGGTAGATTTATCTACCAGGTCTACCAGATCTACCAAGGAAATTATTATATATATAAAGAACATATTTCCCCCACTCTTAGAAATAGAAGTCTTCTACTTTGCATTCAATAACAATACTAATTTTAAATCTATTTTTAATTCTAGATTACTAGCTATAACAGCACTGCAATTCTACTTTGATATTATATATACTCTATCTTTGCATTTTATTAGGCCTTTCCTGATATACAGTGCAAGGCTGTCCTCTAGCTGGATTACTTTGTCCTTTTAGAGAAGTAGATCACCTTCTATTACTACAGTAAGCCAAGGCCCACAATACTGGCTTAGGGTAATAAGCAAGCTTGGTGTATACCAGAGTGTATCCTCTAAGGGCATCACAAACCTCTGAGGTTTAGTTAAGGTTCCACCCTGCTTAATCAGACAAGGTACTTTGTAACACAACAGATATTATTCTTAACTTTTTTAATTTTTTGTAATTTTCTGAGTATTTTATTTGCAATTAATATTTCTATTTTATTCTACAGTACTATTTCTTAGACTTCTATTACTTATATTTCAATATTATATTTTTTATAGTTTTTCTCTTGAGTTCTCTTCTTACCTTGATATTTTTATATATAATATTTTTCTTTATTACAGTTAAAGTATTTTCCTTTCTTTGAATTCTTCTGCTCAATTTATTTATTTTATTTTCTTTAAATAGTATTGATTTCTATAAATTAATATCTATACAGATTCTTCTACTAGTTCCAGTTGACTTTTCTTAGTTAATTTCTGTATATACCTTTTTTTTCAAGCTTTCTTTTCTATAGTCAATTGTTAATTCTGATAGCTGTATTTATTAATTCAGATAGACTTTTATCTTTCTTCTCTAGTTGAATAACTTCATCTTTAACTTTCTCTTTCAGTCCCTGATAGTATTGATTGGCTAGAGTATTATCTTCTTATTTCAAAAATATATTCTTTCTCTGAAATTTTTAAATATACTTAAATACTAATTTCTTTTATTACAAGTACTATATTTTCTCAGCAGCTGTTATAGTTTTATTAATTTTTCTAAAACTTAATTATAAAACTCTTTTTATCTTAACTTAATTTTATATTTTATTATATATTCAGACAATTTCTGAGTTTTCTGAGCTTTTTTTTTTAAACTATATTGATAGATAGTTCTAGGCCTACTTTCCTACTGTTTCTTCTATATTTTCTAATATAATTAGATTCCAATCTATGTCTATAGCTGGAGTGTTGTATTTAATGAATACTTTGTATTATAAAAGAAATTATTTCAATTGTCTTTGTTTTTCTGTAAACAGCTTGATCTTTATTAATAGCTTTAGTACTGAAAGTCTAACTTCTTCTTAGAGTAGCTTGAGTTTTGCAATCTATACTAGCAATATATTTATATTATTATCAGTACTAGTTATAAATTCTGGTACTATTTTTTCTTAATTAATTCTTCAATATTCTTTATCAAGAATATACTTTTCTATAAAGTTCAGACTATTAACCTGTTAATCTAGACAAGAAGCTAGATATATATTCAATAATAGTATATTGTCTCTGTAAGATATATATCTTTTATTAATTTCTTTCAACAATCAAGAAAGGCAATTATTGTTAGAAGGTTGAACCTAGACCTAGTTAAAGTATTCTATACTAGTAAAGCTGAGATAGGGAATAGTTAACAATAATAAAAGATTTAAGAAGCTTTTGAAAGTGGCATGTATTAAAAGAACTTAATTAATTACTCTAAAAGCTTAAGAGATACTGAAATATAGATTGAATCTTGAAATAAATTTTTATTAAAAGATACAAGCAAGCTTCAATTATAGTAAAATAATAAAGTTATAGATATTCTCACAGATTTAAATTACAGAGCTCTGGATTGCTATAGTTAGTACTAATTAATAATAGAAATAAAATAATAAACTGAGATAATTGCAAGAAATTATAAGAACTTTTCTGAATAATAGATAAGAATTTATTTTTATATATAACTCTAGAATTCTAGAATAGTCTCTAACAAGGTTTCCTGAAGTAGTTTCTGATAGACTCTTTTCTAAGTAGTTTTAAATAGACTCTTCCTCTAGTAGTTCTAAACAGACTACTACCAGGGTAGTTTTAAATAGACTATTCTGCTAAAACTTGTTATAGACTCTCCTGTTACATAACTTTCCCAGACTTGAATTTATCCTTTCAGGGATAACCTCTCCTGCTATCCAATCACCCTGGAGATACACTATAGGTCTGTAACATGTAACAATATACTGTTATCCCTGTTATACTATTAAAGATAATAAAGGGTTTCAAGAGATAATATTCTATAATATCTCTCTTTGTACAATGACCCTCCTCTAATAGCTAATTACTATAATCCTGTTTATATTCCTCAATATATTTTTTGATATAGTCAAGTTGTTTATCCTATACATCTAAACCCTGTGTCTGCAATTTGACAAGTACTCAGCAGAATCTGTATCAGTACTGATACTAGCTATTTCTCCTAATTCTGTTTTTATCTAAGGTTTTTCTAGTGATTTTCTTAAAGTTATATTTATTATAAAGATGCTCTGTGTATTTAGATCAATAGTAAAAGAAATAAATATATTTATAATTATCCAGATTTCAAACTGAGCAGTACCAGACTTCAAGTTGAAAATATTTATTTTTATAATACTTTTATTTAGCTTTAGATTGAAAAGTTTTTATATATTTTCTAAAGATATATCTATATATCAAGTTATTCTCTAATTTAGTGGCTTTTATAGGATTTTAGCTTTTAATATAGATAAGATACTTAGTAGCTGTTCAGATTGAAACTGTAGAATTGCTTGTAGAGTAAGATAGTAAAGAAGTAGTAGAAGTATTGCCAGCTATTGTAATATTCAGATCTTAGTAATGTCTTCAATAGATAGATTAGTTGATAAATACTCAATTTTCATAAACACTGATGCCTTCCCTCAACTAAAGAGGTCTATACCTTTTTATATACTTTTTGTACTATATCATCTAATGTATATTGATGCTATCTGTACTTCTTGATATAGTTAAAATAAGAGAAAATTATCAGAGTAAGAGAGCCAAAGCAGTTAAGAGTGAAATAAAAAATTATATTATTACCTGAGATTGTGTATACAAAGATTTAACCCTGTATGAAAAATAACACCAATTATATAATATATATATAGAAGGGCATGGTAGATCATGTATCTTATTTTAATTCAGTTGCAATGCCTCAAGTAAAGAAGAGATTACAGTATAATATTTTTGATATAACTCTATACTAGCCTTATTAAATAAAAGCCTGAGCCAATCCTAGATATCTATCTACAGAGGCATTGGGAAAATCATATTGTAGTAGCTGAAGTAGTATATTGAATAGTAATTAGCAACTATCTATAAAAACCAGAAGAAAATTCTAAAAAAAACAAAGAAAGCCAGAGCACCCAGATACTTCTGTCAAAAATCTCATGAATATAGACAGCAGGAGCATTCTTTTCTACAGTAGTACACAAATATAATATCCACTATACCCTGGAGATCTTGTGCTTGAACTCTAAGTAATATTAGTTTATAATATCTTGATTACTTTCTCAGTGCACCTTCTCCCTGCTGTATAAAAAAAGGTTTCTGGTGCCTGTTGGCACAGCAAGCAGCTGAAGAATTGATTAAATAAAAGATAAGTTATATAATATCTTGAGCCAACTAAGACCCTACTATTTGCTGTATAATATATATAATTATCTGAGAAGTATAGGGCTACAGCTGTCTATATAAGCTTTATATATAAATATACTGCTTGATAATGAGAAGCAGAAAAATTTTCAGCTTTTATTATAATATTGAAAAGTTCAAGCCTACTTTATATTATCTGATTAAAATTATAGCTTCTTTTACAGGGCTCCTAAATACTGAGGCAAAACTTATTTAAGTAGAGTTGAAAAGGGTTTTCATATATAGTAGTAGTAAATATAGACTTGATACTACTGCTAATCAATTATATATTAAGCTCAATAAACTTGCAAGATTGTTACTTGAAAGTATAAACCTGAAGGTATACTGGCCCATTTTATTAAAGAGACTACCACTGATATATATATACATAGGTCAACAATGACATTGTAATATAGTGAATTTCAATATCTAAATTATTCAAATCCCTGCAGAAGTAGATATATGTTATTCTGATCTGTATTATATCAGAGAAACTGTGTATTATACAAGAGTAAAGTAAAACACTTCTCATACCTGATCAATATATAAGACTGGAGGATGATAATAAACAACTGATTCTAGAACTGGAACTAGAATATGTCTTTATCTTATTCAAACTGCCAAAGGAAGCATCAAAGGAAGTGCTAAAGAAAGTGCTAAAGGAAGCACTAAAGAAAGTATGAAGGCAATATTATTGAAAAAAGTTGAATTCAGTATTATTTACATTGTTGAAGAGAATATAGATGCTGTTAAACAGGTCAAAGTTGTATATAAATTGCTCAGTTGTTCCCCTGTTGAAAGAACTGAAGCCTGTATTACTAAAGGAGCAGGCTGCTTGGTTAAATATCAGTACAAAGCTTCTATTAAAAGAGTTAAACTTATAATTATATATTTTCAAGGTAACATTGGAAAGAGGCTGCCCAGCTCAATATGAGATTACTAAGTTCATAGTTTCAATTCCTTTAGCTATATTACTAGTACTATTGATTGCTAATTGTCTGTTCATATTTCTATCTATATATCCTGGTATATTGTCTTAGCAAGGTTGTGCTGGAAAGAAGTACAAATTGTTTAAAAAAGGCAACAGATTTGACAAGAGTTTTATTTAGATACTATCAGTGACATTGAATAATTGTAGAGTCAAGAATATAAAGCCAGCAGGCAGTAGATATTAATCTTGCATTATATCAATTCTCTATTAAATATTGAATATATTTAAATTAGTTGGCTGTAGTATAGAATTTTATACTGTTAACTACTGAATATTTGAGTTCTGTATATTTAATAGTAGCAATAATAGAGATTGACCTGCATTGCTTTCAATATTATACAAAGATTGTATTAGAATTGTCTTATTTGCAATGTACTGAATACTATCAGTATATATTACAAATGGCCTTGAGCCTGCAGATAGGTTTAGTATATATAGACAGTTTACTTCTGAGCTGGATCCTGCTTCATTTGGTGGATTATCTGTAATTGAAGGACTTACAGATCTATATAAGAGTCAGTCATTGTCAGAACAAGGCTCAGTATTCTGTGTACCCACACTATCCTCATACTGTAATTAAGCAGGTCCTGGAGTTTTCTAATTTTGTTTTATTTATTCCTGAGCAATACTATCTCTACTAAGAAGTCTCTTCTGTAATTTAGTAGACAGTGATTCTGTGAAAGATCAGCCCAAGTATACTTAGATAAAAGACAAAAACATATCAATTAGTGCAATCAGACTGGCTTGTATATTAATAAACAAGCACTTTTCAAGATAAGATATAAGAAATATAGTAACTCTTTCTGAAGCTATATAGATGCTGACAACCTCCCCAGCTTTATTACTGATATTAAAAGATATTTCCTCTATAATACCAGAGTCAACTATCTATTTTATACACCAGGACTGAATATCACCCTTCTTTGAAAGATACTTTTCCCATCTTTAAATATTAGTTCTAGACAGCTGTATTGATTTTGGGAAAGCTTATATTGAATTAATAATTTCTTTAAAAAAACAGCAAATATATCTGCTCTTCTTTATCTTGATTTTTAACAGGTTAATTTTCAAAGTCTTTTGATCTGCTGTATATTTTTTAGCTATATTTTATAAGATTAAATTGTATCTCTCTGCTGCTGATATCAAATTGAACAACTATAGTTTATTAATATCTGGTCCAAGAGTCCAGCAGATTAGGTTCTTGAGATTGTAATTGAGCCTTTCAGCCTGAAACTTCACTCTTATACTGGATAGTAGTATCAGCAAAAGTCTCTATCAGATTGAATGAATATATTCAGAATCCTGTTAGTAATATATGAGATACAGATATAATTCTATTGCCAGTACAGGATTGCTTCAATAATTGTGACTATTATTGTAGCAATCATCCACTGTGTTAAATATTGTCTCTGGCCTTGTATACTACTTCTAAAGATAGAGTCTAATCTCTAGGCAAAGTGTTGATTTTGTTAAATATATCAAATCTTTAAATACACAATATATTTCAATTCTACTTCTATTCCAGGATTTGCCTTTAAAAATTACTTTCAGTGAGGCTGGACAGTCCACTTGTAATTCTATGAGATGGCCTTTAAACTATCATAGTTTTAGTGAAAGTGTTTTCTGAAATATAGAAAGTTGAATCTTACTGTTGAGTCCTACTTGAGGATAGAGTTAATACAATTATTTTCACCTACTTCAGTGCAGGCAGCTATCATTATTTCTGCAGCTTGCTTTGCAGCTTGCTTGCTGGCTTAACTACTCATTGTTGCAGAATTGCTGGATGGACAGAATGTTAAGCTGGAAATAATTAACTATAAGCAGAATGCTGTAGTTACACTATAAGCAGGATGCTGTAGTTACACTAACCCAATCTGTGGTCTAAGCATATCATGATATGCTTAGACCACAGATCGGGTTAGTGTGACTACAGGTACAAAAGACCAGGATCAAATACAGGTTACAGTTCAACTGACATCTTACTAAAGTCAGCTGATCTAAACTCTAAAAGGTTATCTGACCTGACCCATATTAAAAAATAAAACTGAACTTTTCACTCAGCTGAACTATAAAGATTTGTATCTCTTACTATACAATTTATTAAGACTAAAAAATAGATGCTATCAATCAATATATTGTTAATAAGATTGTAAAGGAGTTAGATCTTCTTTTAAAAAGAAATACTCTTGATACAGAGCATATATAAATTGTCAATCCAGACAAGGTATTTATAACTAATTGTTGACTGGTCTGTAACTAGTTGCTAACTAATTACTAGAATATTAATAAGCCTCTACTGTTACTTGACAGTATAATAAGTCTATTTTTAATATAAATACTGGATTATATTATCTACTTCCCTGAATATCCTGATAATCATGTAAATAGATATATCTATATTATTGATATCCAATTTTTAGAGAAGACTGATATAAAAGCAGTATAGACTATAGTTTGTAAATTCTAACTAATTATTAACCAGTCACTGACTAGTGATTTACTAGTTGCAATATAGAAAGTATTAGCTAGTTTCTTTAAAGAAAATATACTCCTTCTATCTCTGAATATATATTATCTAATATAGATATAAATATTCAGTGTTATAGACCTACAGTGTATCTCCAGGATGATTGAATAGCAGGAAGGATTATTCTCAGAAAGAATAAATTCAAGTCTAAGAAAGTTATATAACAGGGAAGTCTATAACAAGCCTTGATAAAGTAGTTTATTTAAGACTACTTCAGTAGTAGTCTGTTCAGAATTACTTGAAAGAAAGTCTGTTTAGAACTATTTAGAGAAAAGTCTGTCAGAAACTACTTCAGAAAAACTTATTAAAAACTACTCTAGAATTCTAGAGTTGTATATAAGAATAAATTCTTATCTATTATTCAGAGAAGTTCTTATAATTTCTTGCAATTATCTCAGTTTATTATTTTATCTTTACTATCAGTTAATACTGACTATAGTAATCCAGAGCTTTATAGTTTAAATCTGTAAAAATATTTATAACTTTATTACTTTACTATAACTAAAGCTTATTTATATTTTTTAATAAGAATTTATTTTAAAATTTAATCTATATTTCTGTATTCTATTACTTTAAGCTTTTAGAATAATTAACTAAGTCTTTCTAATACTTGCTACCTTTAAAAAGCTTTTTAAACTTTTTATTATTATTACTTATTTTTTACTTCAGCTTTACCAGTATAGAATACTCTGACTGTACTAGATTAAACCTTTTAATAATAATTACCTCTCTTAATTATTGAAAGAAATTAATAAAAGATATATATCTTACAGAGATAATATATTATTATTAAATATATATTTAACTTCTTATTCAGATTAATAGATTAATAGTTTGAACTTTATAGAAAAATATATTCTTGATAAAAATATTAAAAGAATTAATTAAGAAAAAATAGTATCAAAATTTATAATCAGTGTTAATAATAATATAAATATATTGCTAGTACAGATAGCAAAATTTAAATAAGTTCAAGAAAAAGTTAGACTTCCAATACTAAAGCTACTAATAAAAATCAAGTTATTTACAAGAGAATAAAGATAGTTGAAATAATTTCTTTTATAATATAAAGTATTTTTTAAGTACAACACTCCAGCTACAGACATGGATTGGAATCTAATTATATTGAAAAATATAAAAGAAATAATAGAAAGATAAGCTCAGAACTATCTATTAGTATAGTTTGAAAAAAAAAGCTTGAAGGATTCAGAGATTGTATAAATATATAATAAAATATAAAATTAAGTTAAGATAAAGAGAGCCTTGCAACTAAGCTTCAGAGAAATTAATAAAATTATAACAGCTGCTAAGAAAATACAGTACTTACAATAAAAAAAATCAGTATCTAAATATATTCAAGAGTTTCAGAGAAAGAGTATATTTTTAAAATAGAAAGATAATACTCTAGCTAATTAATACTACCAGAAATTGAAGAAGAAAGTTAAAGATAAAATTATTTAATTAGAAAAGAAAGATAAAAATCTATCTGAACTAATAAATACAGCTATTAGAATTGACAATCAACTATAAAAAAGAAAGCTTGAGAAGAAGGGTATATACAGAAATTAACTAAGAAAAATTAGCTGGAATCAGTAGAAAGACCTATATAGATATTAATCTATAGAAATTAATACTATCCAGAGAAAACAAGACAAATAAACTAGATAAAAGAGCTTAAAGAAAGGAAAATACTTTAACTGTAATAAAGAAGAATATTATATATAAAAATATTAAACTGAGAAGAAAACTTGAGAGAAAAACTATAAAAAATACAATACTGAAATATAAATAATAGAAGTTCAGAAAATAGTACTGCAGAATAAAATAGAAATATTAATTATAAATAAAATACTCAGAGAATTATAAAGAATTAAAAAAGTTAAGAACAATATCTATTAAACCAGGAGATAGTAGAAGTATAATAAATTTTAATAAATAAACTGCTTTTATATACTCTATATTTAAAAGTACAGGAATACAATACCAGCTATATACAAAGAAAAATATTATAAAAGAAACTCAGACTGGATTTGTAGCTACTATAATAAAAAGCAGAAGCAATATAGCAATAAAAAACATTGACTATACTATTACAGACTGAAATATCAATATATATATTCAGAAACTTATATATACTAAACTAACTATTTAAAACAGGCAGAATATACTTTCAATATAGAATGAAACTGTATTATAATCTGAAAAATAGAAGAACTAGACAGGTGTATTGAATATCAAGTATATATAAAGTATCTAGTAATATTTTATAAAGCATAACACTGACTCATGATAAGATATAAAATTAAAGAAATAGTAGAACTAATCAATATATTTATATACAAATAAATACAACTGGATTTCAAGTATAGATCAGTAAAAACCAGTATAAAGAATTTATACTATCAACTGTAACAGGAGTATCAGAACTAGAAAAATAATTATAAAGCAGAAATCTGTAGCTGTAAAAATAACTGTTAATAGTACAAAATATAAAATAAATAAAAACTAAGATATACTGAGCTATCAGAAAACAAGAAAGAATCTAGCTAGCAAGAAGAACAAGTTAAATTTCAGATATTAAAATATAAATAAAAAAAATATATTCAAGAAAGCACTGAACAAGAAGAAAAGATCAAGTAATTGTAAAAAGAAGTAAATAAAATTCTTGAATAAATTGAAGAATAGTTTAATAAGTTTATACAGTTTATAAATAAATATATAGAATAATAGAATATAATAAATAACTGTAAAGATACAACTTTAAAAAATATCAAAATTAATAGAAAGCAGGAAATTCAAGAACCAGTATTAACTAAAATTAAACTGACAGGAAATAAAACTGCTATTCAGAAATATAAACTGTAGAGTAGCAATCTGAGCAGCTAGAGACAACTATTATATCTTGAAAAAAGTATTTAAGAATTTAAGTAATTATTAATAGAGAAAGTGCAGCTGTATTAATAGATTCAGAAATTCAAGATAACTTTATAAATATATAATATACTGAAAGATATTGTATATAATCAGAATAAAAGAAAATACTGTAACAAGTTTCAATATTAAATATTGTAGAAAGATTAATAGAGTAATAAATATTTAAACTATAAATAAAAATAAGAAGATATAGTAAGAAAGTAAGCTTCAATATAATAAATCTAGAAGTATTAAACTTAATTTTAAAATACTCTTGAATAGAGTAATACAATTTAAATATTAGCTAAAAGAAGAAATAAATAAAAAAATAGAGATATAATTACTTCCTTGACTAGAAAATCTGAAATTCAGTAGAAATTACAATACTGGAAAAAGTCTAAGACTTAATAGAAGACAGAAAAAGAAAAGCTTTAAATATATAGAAAATATTTTAAAATAAACCTGAATAATTAATTAAAACTGGTAAAAATAAGAACTAAGTTAATAAATAATAATAGATAAATAGAAAACTATTATCAGAGCTATTGAAAGAATTCAGAGAATTTCAAATTCTATTTAAAAAATAAAAATTATCTACTATACTATTGAAATATCAGCTATAGAATTATAAAATCAATTTCAGAAAAGATAAGATATCTAGATATTTCAGAATGAAAAGATATATATAACAAAAACTTAAACTGATTGAATAGTTTGTAAATAAAGAAAGAGTAAAGAAATATATTAAATTATTAAAAGTGCCAGAAAGATATTTACTGCTTTTTATATTAAAGAAAGATAAATTAAAGAAATTCTGTATTAACTACAGATCAATAAATAATATAATAATACTGAACTGATATCTACTATTATTAATTGAATAAATACAGAATATATTGCTCAGATATATATAGTTTACTGTACTAAATTAAAAAAAAGTATTTTATCAGATATAAATCTAAGAAAATAATAAATAGAAGACAGTATTCATTATATTATAGAGAATATATAAATATTTAATTATATCTTTTAAGATAACTAATAAACTGGTAATATAACAAGTATAGGCAAACTATATATTAAAAAAGTATTTGAAAGACTTTGTTACAGTTTACTTTGACAATATTATAATCTATTTTAAAAGAATAAAAAAAGATTATAAAAGAAAAGTACAGTAAATACTACAAGAATTTTTAGAATACAATATTTTATTAAGTTTAAAAAAGTATAAATTCTTTAAGAAAGAAGTCAAGTTTCTGAAATACATGCTTTCAGGAGATAGAATACAGATAAATTCTGAAAAGATTTAAATAATACTTGATTAACTGATACTAACAAATATAAAAAAAGTTCAGTTATTTTATAGAACTGTAAACTACTACTAGAAGTTTATAGCAGGCTTTTCAGCAAAGATAAAGCTATTAACTAACTTGTTTTGAAAAGAAAAGACCTTTAAATAGATAAAACAATATCAGAATACTTTTAAGAAATTTTAAAAAATATTTAAAAGAGAAGATATATATATACACTACAATCTAGAAAAAGAAACAATAGTTAATACTGATATATTTAACAGAGTAATTGGAGTAAGAATACAATAACAAAAACTAAATAATAAGCTAAAGCTAATAGTATATTATACAAGATTACTAATATCAGCTAAATTAAATTACAATATTTATAATAAAGAATTATTAGTAATTATATATACTTTCAAGAAATAGAGAGTTGAATTCCAGAGTATAAAATACCAGATATTTATACTGTCAGATTACAGTAATCTACAATACTTTATAATAATAAAAAAATTAACTAGATAATAAATAAGATAGTATAAGACTTTTATTTAATATAACTTTCAAATACAGTATTACAAAGAAACAGACAATGTATAAATAGATATTCTAAATTAATAAACAGACTTAGTAAAAAACAAGAAGAAAGAAAAAAAGATTCTTTTTATACAGAGTTAAAAAAAGTTAATATTTAACTAGATTACTGTAAATACAATTCAGACTATTATACTAAAATTCTCCTTGAAAGAAAGATTATAACAAGAAATTAAAAGAGAAAATACTAAACTGATTCTAAGAGTTAAAAGAACTATAAAATAGAATAAATTAATACTATATTAAAATAAAGTATATATACTAAAAGCAATACAGTATAAAATAATTCAATAAAAATACAATAGTTTAATAGCAAGATATTTTGAAAATAAAAAAATAATTAATAAAATTATCAGAATATATTACTGGCTAAAGATATAATTAAATATCTAGAAATATATTAGAGAATATAATCTGTATTAGAAAAGCAAGACAGTATAATACAAGAAATATAGATATTTATAACTGATACTAAGACTTAGAGCTCTGTAGAAGCAAGTTTCAATAAATTTCATAGTAAAATTACTAGAATTAAAAAATAACAGACAGATATATAATACTATATTAATACTAATAAATATACTTTCAAAGTACAGATACTTTATAATATATATAAAAAAGTTAAGTGTGAAAGAATTATCAGAAATAATTATTGAATAAATAATTATCAACTATAGATTATCTACTAAGTAGATTACAAACTAAGATATATACTTTATAGAATATTTCTGGCAGATATTAATACAGTAACTTGGAGTTAAGTATAAAATATTAATAGTATATTATCTACAGATAGACAGATAAACTAAAAGACTTAATCAGATACTGGAACAGTATCTGAAATATTATATAAATTATAATCAGAAAAATTAGATA
>PDNA01000275.1:0-32047 GCA_002573605.1 Polytolypa hystricis UAMH7299 | reverse complement strand
AGATCACTAGCTACAACAGCACTGCAATTCTACTTTGATATTATATGTGCCCTATCTTTGCATTCTATTAGGCCTTCCCTGATATACAGTGCAAGGCTGTCCTCTAGCTGGATTACTTCATCTTTTTGGAGAAGTAGATCACCCCCTATCACTACAGTGAGCCAAGGCCCACAATACTGGCTTAGGGTAATAAGCAAGCTTGGTGTATACCAGAGTGTATCCTCTAAGAGTATTACAGACCCCTGAGGTTTAGTTGAGATTCTATCCTGCTTAATTGGACAAGATACTTTGTGACAGTAGGCCTTGGCTCACTGTAATAATAGAGAGTGATCTACTTCTCTAAAGGGACAAAGTAATCCAGCTAGAGGACAGCCTTGCACTGTATATCAGAGAAGGTCTAATAGAATACAAAGGTAGGGTATATATAATATCAAAGTAGAATTGTAGTGCTGTTATAGCTAGTAATCTAGAACTAAAGATAGGTCTAAGATCAGTATTGTTATTAAATACAAAGTAGAAGACTTTTATTTCTAAGGGTGGAAGAAACACATCCTTTATATATATAATAAAAATCCTATAGTAAATCTGGTAGATTATATAGATATAGTAGATCTGAATCTACTAGATTTACTAAGTCTACTAAGTCTACTATTCTTTGTTATATAATTTCTCTATTATATAATCTCCAGTTCCAGAAGTTTTTTCAATTCTACTGTATTTTTTTCTTCTGAATTATTTTTTAATCAATAATTTCTGTTAATCTGTAATATTATCCTCTTCTTCTTTAGTGAACTGTTTCAGCAATTCTATCTCTTTATAACTATTGCTTGTTCTACTTTTTTGTAGTCATTCTCCTTCTTCTGTAAGTTCCTGAAATATATTAACTATAGTACCCAGTTACACCACCTCCAACAAGATCTGTACTGCTGATATTAAATATCTAGATATTATCATATCTTTTTTATATTATTGTTATAAACAATTTAAGAAACCTTACATTATATCAGAATGCAATAAATATTGTAGTAAATATATTTATCAGAGTAAATCCTGTATTTATAATTCAAACTTTGTTCCTTGCTCTGACTGGAACAAACTGTATTGCACTTATAATAAAATCAAGGCCAATAAATATTATATAGAAGAGAAGCAGGCTCAATACAATACTGATATTACTTGTCTAGATAATAAGCTGACTTATTTCTTCACTGTTTATCAAGAATCTATAAACTGAAACTGTTGTCTTTGTAATCAAGAAAAGTTTTTAAATAACTGTACAGGCAAATTTCTCAAATCTGATGCCCAAACTCTCAAGGAGTTAGAAAAATTAGAGAAGGAGGAGAATAAAAGAAAACAGGTTAAAACTACAGCTACAGATAAACTGCAAGCTCTGCTAGCTATTATTAGTAATATCCTCTCTTCTTCTAGTTTTAACTTTACAGCTTTCAATAGTACTGTAATACTCTCTAAATATTTTTCAAATTCTTGATAAGTTCTCAAGTGCTGTCTGACTGTAGGTATTCTTTCTATTTTACAAGATAGTATTATTTATTTTCTAATACTGTATCTCCTAGAATTTCTTTAACTTTGTATTTGTTCAATTCTTTATTTTTGACTTCAGATAAATATTATCTGGTATTCTAGAGTACTTTTTTAATTAGTAAGATATAAAAAGTTAGGTGTATCTGTATCTTTTTTAATAAAGTGAATTTGTATATAATTAGTCTAATCTGTTCTAAAATTTTGAAAGATCTGAGTTTTCAATAATCAAGTTTATTACTTGATTGTTTTATCTTTATATTTCTTCTTAAAAAATATATTCTCTTCCTCTCTTTAAAAGTTGGCACCTCCTGATATTTCTTGTTATAATAATATTTCATCTGTTTACTGTAGAATTCCAAGTCCAATTGCAGTTGCTCATGCAATTTTCAAAGTTCTTAAGCTCTTGTCTCTTCTAAATACACTCTTGTTTCTATATATTACAGTATCTGTAAGATATCTGATTCTCATCTATAATTTACAAAATATAGTGTATATCCTGTTATTATATATTTTGAACTGTTGTAAGCAATTTGTGCTGTCAATAATAGTGAAATCCAATTATCTTATCAGTTATTTATATAATTCTATAAGTATTGCTCTACTGTCTGGTTCAATCTTTCTACCAATCTGTCTGCCTGTGGATAGTACACTGTTGTAGCCTGGTATCTTATATCTAAGTATACTGTAAATGTTCTCCAGAAGTGTCTTATAAACTTTGGATCTCTATCTGAGATAATCTCTTCAGGCAATCTATAATTTGCAAATATATTCTGTAATAGTATATATACTATTTCTGGTACTGATATTTCTTTGATAAACAGTAAAAAGTATATATATTTGGTCAATCAATCTGTAACTGTCAGAATAGAGTTGTACTCTATCCCTGTTTACAGTTTCTTGAATTTCAGTAATTTTACAATGAAATCTATCACTATTGATTTCTACAGTACTTGTAAATAAGGTATTGGCTGTAGCAAGCTATATTTTTTATATCAATTTACTTTGTTTTGTATGCAATTACAGTTTTGTATATAATTTCTAACTGATATCTATAATTCTAGCTAATAATAGTTTCTTGAAATCCTCTTCTAGGTTTTTTTAATTTCAAAATATCCTGCTATTGAATTGTTATGATTCTCCTTGAGAATCCTGTTCTTCAATTTCAATAGAATATAAACCAGTTCTTTGTATAATAGCAAATCATTACTATTCTTGAACTTATCTTTACATTTAATTTTCAATACAGTAGAATTATTCTGTATTTGAGTTTGTAATTTATCTTTGAACTCTACTGATATAGTAACCAATTATATAGCTCTTAAAGCCTGGTGATTAAAGACTAGAGTATTTGTATCTTCTGCAGTCTTAAAGAGTGCTTATTTCTCTTTATAAACTGTTATCAGGTCTGACTGCCTGCTTAATATATCTGCTCAAGCATTGTTCTTTTCTTTGCAATGCTGTATTCTAAAATCATAGACTGCTAAAGTCTCTAACTAATAAGCTTGACATTATATCAATTTCTTTATAGTTATAAAGTATTGAAAGTTGTAATAGTTCAAAATTATAATCACCTGGTAATTTGCACTTTCCAAATACACTTACTATTTCTTCAGTACTGCTACTATTGCAAGTAGTTCTTTGTTATAAATATCATAGTTCTGTTCAGCTGGTGTTATCAATCTTGTATAGCAAGTAATCAGTTTCTTTCTTTTTTAATTATTCTCTTGCTGTAGTCTTGCTCCTATTACACAATTTAATATATCTATATCTATAATTACAGGTTTTGTAGAATTAAAATACATTTATATTTCTTCTTTCTAGAAAGCTTTTTTAATTACTTCAAACACTTTCTATTGTTATTCTTTCCAATGAAACTCAATATCTTTTTTAAAAAGAGATATAAGAGGTTTTATCAGATCTGAAAACTTTTTTATAAACTGTCAATAGTAGTTTACAAGTTTATATAATATCTAGACTTTAGTTACAGTTTTCAGTGTCAGCTACTCTTTTATTACTTGAATCTTTGCTAGATTTATCTGTATACTCTTTATAATAACAATATATCCTAGAAACTTGATTTCTTTCTTGGAGAATTTACACTTTTTCAGTTTCAACAGTATATTTTTTTCTCTTAATCTATTGAGCACTATCTTTACTTTCTCAGTATATTCTATTCTTGTGCTATCAGTAAAGATCAGGATATTATTCAGATATACAACTACAAAATTATCCAGAAACTTGTAAAGAAGCTTGTTAATTATTGTTTGAAATATTGCTGATATATTGATTAGTTCAAACAGTATAATTAAGTACTTGAAATGTCTGTAGCATGTTTGAAACACTGTTTTCTATTTTTTATCTTTTTTAATTCTGACCTAGTTGTATCCTTGTTACAAAGTACCTGGTCTAATTAAGCAGGGTAGAACCTCAACTAAATCTTAGAGGTCTGTAATGCCCTTAGGGGATACACTCTGGTATACACCAAGCTTGCTTATTATCCTAAGCTGGTGTTGTGAGCCTTGGCTCACTGTAGTAATAGGGAGTGATCTACTTCTCCAAAGAGATGAAGTAATCCAGCTAGAAGACAGCCTTGCACTGTATATCAGAGAAGGTCTAATAGGATGCAAAGGTAGAGCTTATATAATATCAAAGTAAAATTGCAGTACTGTTGTAGCTAGTGATCTAGAACTAAGAGTAAATCTAAAATTGGTATTGTTATTAAATGTGAAGTAGAAGACTTCTGTTTCTAAAGGTGGAGGAAACATATTCTTTATATATATAATGATTTCCTTGGTAGATCTGGTAGACCTGATAGACAAATCTACCAGTACTACTGAATTTACTATCTGTAGATCTGGTAGATCTAGTAGACAAGTCTACCAGTACTACTAGTTCTACTACTTTAGATCATGTAATCTTCCAGTTATATGACTTCCAAGTTTTACTAGTTTCTCTGTTCCACTGTGCCTCTACTCCTCTGGGTCATTGTCAATCAATAATCTCTGTTAGTCTGTAACATTATTCTCTCCCTTTCTAATAAGCTGTCCCAGCAATCTGTTTCTTTTCTTTATAACTGGCACTGTTCCTACTTTTGATTGGTCTTCCTCTTTTTCTTGTAAGTGTCTTCTAGAATGTATTGACCATGGCACCTAGTTGTACTGCTAAAAACCAAGCTCAAGCTGCTGACATTGAGTGTACAGGCCTCATCATGTCTTCCTTGTATTATTGTTGTGAACAAAGGAAAATACCTTGTATTGTCTCTGAAAGTAATAAGTGTTGTAGTAAGTATATTTAATTGGGTAAATTGTATATTTCAGAGGGGAAATTCATTCCTCAGTCTGAGTAGTCCAAACTGCACTGTGCCTGTGATAAAATCAAATCAGATAAAGAACTTGCTTACAAGGAATTTTACTGTCTTTCCTCTCAGCTTTCTGTCACTATAAATCAGTTAAACTGTCTCAAAGAGTAGAAACAGTTTCTGGATGTGAAGGCTGGCAAATTCATTCAGTCCAATACACAAACTCTTGAAGAGTTAGAAAAATTGGAGGAGAAGGAGGATAAAAGAAAACAGGCTGAAGCTACAGCTACAGGTAAGCTGCAAGCCCTGCTGGCTACTCTCAGTAATGTCCCCTCTTCTTCTAGTTTCAACTTTGCAGCTTTTAATAGCACTGTAATACTCTCTGAGCATTCTCCAAATTCTTGACAGGTTTCCAAGTGCTGTCTGACTGTAGGTATCCTTTCTATTTCACAAGATAGTATTGTTCATTTTCTAATACTGCATCTTCTAGAATTTCTTCAACTTTATATTTATTTAGTTCTTTGTCCTTGACTTCAGGTGAATATTGTCTGGTGTTCTGGAGTGCTTTTTCAATTAGTGAGACATGGAAAGTTAAGTATATCTGCATCTTTTTCAGTAAAGTAAGTTTGTATATAATTGATTCAATCTGTTCTAAAACTTTGAAAGGTCCAAGTTTTCAATAATTGAGTTTGTTGCTTGATTATTTTATTTTTATATTTCTTTGTAAAAGATATACTCTCTCTCTCTCTTTAAAAGTTGGTGCCTTCTGATATTTCTTGTTGTAATAATATTTCATCTGTTCACTGTAGAATTCCAAGTTCAATTGCAGTTGCTTGTGCAATTTTTGAAGTTCTTGAGTTCTTATCTCTTCTAGATGCACTCTTGTTTCTGTGTGTCACAGTATTTGTAGAATATCTGGTTCTTGTCTATAATTTGCAAAATATAGTATATATCCTGTTGTCATGTGCTTTAAACTGTTGTAGGTAATCTGTGCTGTCAGCAATAGTGAAATCCAGTTATCTTGTCAGTTATTTATATAATTCTGTAAATATTGCTCTACTGTCTGGTTCAATCTTTCTACCAATCTATCTGCCTGCAGATGATACACTGTTGTAGCCTGGTGTCTTATATCTAAGTATGCTATAAATGTTCTCCAGAAGTATTCTATAAACCTCAGGTCTCTGTCTGAGATAATCTCTTCAGGCAATCTGTAATTTGTGAATATATTTTGTAATAGTATATATGCTATTTCTAGTGCTGACATTCCTTCAATGAATGGTAAGAAGTATACATATTTGGTCAATCAATCTGTGACTGTTAGAATAGAATTGTACTCTATTCCTGTTCACAGTTCCCTGGATTTCAGTAACTTTACAATGAAATCTATTGCTATCAATTTCCACAGTACTTGTAAGTAAGGTATCAGCTGTAGCAAGCCATACTTCTTATATCAATTCACTTTATTTCATATGCAATTGCAGTCTTGTATATAATCTCTGACTGATGTTCATAATTCTGGCCAATAATAGTTTCTTGAAATCCTCTCCTGGGTTTTCTCAACTTCAAAATATCCTACTATTGAATTGTTGTAATTCTCCCAGAGAATTCTGTTCCTCAATCTTGATAGAATATAAATCAGTTCTTTGTATAATAGCAAACTGTTGCTATTCTTGAACTTGTCTTCATATTTAATCTTCAATGCAGTAGGATTGTTCTGTGTCTGAGTTTGTAATTTATCTTCAAGCTTTATCAATGTAGTGACCAATTGTGTAGCTTTTAAAGCCTGGTAATTAAAGACTAGAGTATTTGTGTTTTCTGCAGTCTTAAAGAGTGCTTGTTTCTCTTTGTAGGCTGTTATCAGGTCTGACTGCCTGCTCAATGTATCTGCTCAAGTATTGTCCTTTCCTTTGCAATGCTGTATTTTAAAATCATAGGCTGCTAAGATCTCTGACCAACAAGCTTGATGTCATATCAATTCCTTTGTAGTTGTAAAGTATTGAAGGTTGTGATAGTCTGAAATTACAATCACCTGGTGATTTGCATCTTTTAAATACACTTGCTATTTCTTCAGTGCTGCTACTATTGCAAGTAATTCTTTGTTGTGAACATTGTAGTTTTGTTTGGCCAGTATCATCAATCTTGTATAGCAAGCAATCAGTTTCTTTCTTCCTTGATTGTCCTCTTGCTGTAGTCTTGCTCCTATTGTACAATCCAATACATCTGTATCCATAATTGCAGGTTTCATAGGGTTGAAATGTATCTGCATTTCTTCTTTTTAAAAAGCTTTCTTGATTGCTTCAAACACTTTCTGCTGTTATTCTCTCCAATGAAACTCAATATCTTTCTTGAAGAGGGATGTAAGGGGTTTCATCAGGTCTGAAAACCCTTCTATAAACTGTCAGTAGTAGTTTGCAAGTCTGTATAATATCTGGACTTCAGTTACAGTTTTTAATGTCAGCCACTCTTCTATTGCTTGGATCTTTGCCAGATCCATTTATATACCCTCTGTAGTGACAATATATTCTAGAAACTTGATTTCCTTCTTGGAGAATTTGCACTTCTCTGGTTTCAACAGTATATCTTTTTCTTGTAGCCTGTTAAGTACTATCTTCACTTTCTTGGTGTATTCCATCCTTGTACTATCAGTAAAGATCAGGATATTGTCCAGGTATATAACCACAAAATTGTCCAGAAATTTGTAAAGAAGTTTGTTAATTATTGCTTGGAATGTTGCTGGTGTGTTAGTTAGCCTGAACAGTATAATCAAGTACTTGAAGTATCTGTAGTATGTTTGAAATACTGTTTTCTATTTCTTACCTTTTTTTATCCTGATTTGGTTGTATCCTGCTCTCAAATCTAGTGAAGTAAACTATCTAGTTCCTTAAAATCAGTCTTGTATTTCCTCAATCAAAGGTAATAGATATCAGTTCTTAATTATGATGCTGTTCAATTATTGATAATCTACATACAGTTGTAACTTGCTATCCTTCTTCAGTATAAAAATAATAGAGTATTCTACTGGTAATGTTGATAGTCTGATGAACTCTTTTTCTAGGTTCTTGTCAATATATTGGTGTAATTTCTTTAGCTCCTTTTTATTCAGTTGATACATTGGCTTGTATATCAGCTCTTTTCCTTCTAGCAATAGTATCTTGTAGTTCTATTTTCTATATTCTAGTAAACTCTTAGACAGCTCTTTCTTCTCAAATATTTCTCTATAGTTCCAGTATTCCTTGAGTACTATTTTTCTGATTTTCTCAGATATGTTCTGGCTTGTCTTCCTGAGTAAGATCTCAGCAGTCTTTTTATATTCAATAGTATTTATCTATTTAATTGATTGTTTTTGTGCTATCTGTCCTTGATTGCTCAGTTTATCTATTGCTGTAGCCTTGTACCTAGTTTTCTGTAAACTGTAGATTGTTTCCAGTGTCAAGTCTGGTACTGGGGAACATCTATATCTGTTTAGCCTTATTATTCCCTCCTGCCAGTGTATGTCAGGGTTGTACAGCTTTAACCAGGGTAGTCTCAAGACAATATTGTAACTCTCTAGATTGGTTATATTGAAGCTCACAAGCTCTTGGTATCTCTGTATTACTAATAGTTCCAGGCATGTTTTCTGTTATACAAAGTCTAGCTGACTTCTGCCTAACCTGTTTAGTCAATACAGTTATTTCTTTAATTCTGTCAATAGTCCAGCCCTTCTTATAAAACTCCTGTCTATAAAAATTCCAGTTGCCCCTGAATCAATCAAGGTATATATACAGTATCCTCTCAAGGTTGCAGTAACTGCTAGGTGGCTGTCTCAATCTATATTAGCTAATAACTGTTCTGTTACATTGCTCACAGGCATTTGTTCATAGTAATACTGTTATTTTCTGTCTGCAGTTGTGAAGTGTCAGTCTTCTGTCTTGATTTCTATAATAGGTCTTTTGAAATTCCTTCAAATACTGTTGTCTATTGCTTGACTAGTTCTTTCCAGGTTTCAAATACTTCAGGTTTGTTTTCTTCTAGTCTGTCTTATAGTATCTTGGCTTTACTCTGCTATAAATCTGTAGTTGTTATCTTAGCCTGTATCTCTTTGCATCAAGCCTTATAATATATTTGTAACTCAGTACTTTTATCATGCTAATAATATTATCCTTCTTCCCAGTATTCCATTGGCTCCACTGGTCTCTATGTGTAGTTGATCTTGCATGTGTTGTGCTCCAGCTTCCTGCATATTCCTGTACAGTATACCCAAGGTATTCCTGTGTGTTGTAGGTGATTGATGTTATACAATAGGTAATCCATCCATTCTTCAGGTATAAAAGTTGGCTCTCTAAAATAGCTTTTATCACTGATCTGTACCTTCTATAGTAGTTGTAGAAAGTGTTTATTTGCCTGTTTCTCCTTGCAGTGCATTCTGCAATTGTTTGTCCAATATAACAATCAAGTCAGTGCTCTGACCCTGCACTTGTTGTCACTCTTTAGTCTGGTGTTGTGGTAACTGATTATCTCTTGATTTATCCTGTGGTAGACATGGTCTATAATCTCTCTCCACAGCAACTCTGTGTTTTCATCCTTGTCAAAGCCTGAGATTGTACATTCTCCTGGCTATAACCCTTCTGTCTGGGTTGCCTTTAACTGCTTTGGTGGATCTGGATAGTACTGGTTGTCTTTCACTTCCTGGTAGAATGGACAGCTATCCATGTAACAGAATGATCAATGTATCCCTTCATGCTGTAGATGTTCAACATTTGCCTTGTCTTGTAAACTGGGCCATTCTGGTGCCTCCTGGACATCTTCCCATACTTCAACTTCATTGTATCACTCACAATCTTTCACATCACATCTGTACAGCTCATGATAGTAGTGGGTTAGATCATTTCTGATTTGCTGAATTTCCTCATCTTGCATTTTCTCATACCACTCACAATTGCATGCAAATGTGGGAAATTTGTAGTATTGTAGGTGTTCCAGATCTGTAATATTCTGGTTCTTCTTCTTCCAGTGATAGTTGCAATCTTCACTACTTTCTTGTAAGTCTCCTGACTCTTGCTGTTTCTTACACTCTTCCCAGTGTAGATTCTGATAGTTGAGTGATGGATGCTCTATCTTTGTTGTTCCAGTTGGCCTGGCTGCCTCACTGTCAATTTCTGCTTGTTGAGTCCCTATTAGTCCTTGGAACATCTGTTCCACTATAATTTCTTGTAGCTTATTCTACTCATCTGCTGTATTACTAGTTTCAGCCCTAGTTGCATGCAGGAATTGTTGTTTGTTTCTACCAGTATCAGTAGTAGAGTAGTATTGTTCCCTTGTAATTGCCCTCAGCTCTTATTATAGCTGGTTTCTGTGTTTCTTGTAGCAATTTCTTGTAAAGTGTCCTGGTTTCTTACAAAAGAAACACAACTTCTTCTGGTGTAGCTTGTCTTTTTCATGGTCCTGGCTTCTTGTAGTTGTATCTAGTTCTATAGATTGTAGTCTGTAAGGATTGTAGTTTTCTCTGTGCATTTATTGCTTTGCAGTGTGATTTGGAAACTGTTTGTAGCCTTTTTATTCTAGGTATCTCTCTCAAATCCTCATGTCTATGTGTACTGCATGTTTGATCATCTCAGATAGTGTGTTGGGTTGTTCCTCCAACCTGGCTATCTCATCCTTGACCTCTTCTTTGAGCCCATCGTACGCAGCTCCTGCTAATGCACTATCATTCCAGTCCAATACTGCAGCTAGTTGTTGGATTTCTGCTAGATATCCAGCTGCATCTCTTGTTTATTGAATCTGTCTGATTTTCTGTGCTGCTGTTGCCTCTTTGTTGGTGATTCCAAAATTTGCTGTTAATACTTTCTTGAACAGTCTGAAATCCTTTATTACAAGAATTCTTTCAGTCTCAATAGATGTAAGATCCCTGGGATCTTTTCTGCTAAACTATATTGTCAAATAGAGTTGCACCCACACTGCTGCTTCTCCTTGCAGGTGTTGTACTGCCACCAAGCACTTATCAGTCTTTGTCAACTTGGTGTTGAATTGAAAGTAGATCTCAAGGTATGCTAGAAAAGGTCTGAGCCTGCTTCTAGTTCTATTGAAAGGTTGGATTTTTACTTTCTCTGCAATGTCTTTTTTCTCCTGATCTACAGGTTGCACTGCAACTTGATTTTCAATGTTAACTGCATACTTGTATATCTAGTCAATTATTCCTTGCTGCTTCTTGACCTTGGTTTCAAGCTTCTGAATTTGAGCCAGTAAGGCTTGTGCTGTAACTGCTGTAGACATGTCTTCCTATTAGTTAGTTCTTCTTAAACTAGGGTAATACTTACCTGAATCAACAAAGTGTTCTTTGTCTTGTATAGTTGAAAGACAAAGAGAGTTATTGTAATCTTGTATAGTTAAAAGATTTCAAAGAAGTTTGTAGTTTTATATTCTTCAAGCTGATGCTTTGAAAAATAGATGTTTAATATATTACAAAGTACCTGGTCTGATTAAACAGGGCAGAACTTCAACTAAACCTCAGGAGTTTATAATACCCTTAGAGGATACACTCTGGTATACACTAAGCTTGCTTATTACTCTAAGCCAGTATTGTGGGCCTTAGCTCACTGTAGTGATGGGGGGTGATCTACTTCTTCAAAGGAACAAAGTAATCCAGCTAGAGGACAGCCTTATACTGTATATCAGAGAAGGCTTAATAGAATATAAAGATAGAGCTTATATAATATCAAAGTAGAATTGTAGTGCTGTTGTAGCTAGTGATCTAGAACTAAAAGTAGGTCTAAAATTAGTATTATTATTGAATGCAAAGTAGAAGACTTCTGTTTCTAAGAATAGGGGAAATATGTCCTTTATATACATAATAATTTCCTTGGTAGATTTGGTAGATCTGGTAGACAAATCTACCAGTACTACTGAATCTACTATCTGTAGATTTAGTAGATCTGGTAGATAAATCTACCAGTGCTATCAGTTTTACTACTTTGGATTATATAATCTTCTAGTTATATAACTCTCAAGTTTCACTGGTTTCTCTATTCTACTGTGTTTCTACCCTTCTGGGTCATTGTCAATCAATAGTCTCTGTTAGTCTGTAACAATCCTGCTCTCAAATCTAGTGAAGTAAACTATCTAGTTTCTTAAAATCAGTCTTGTATTTCCTCAATTAATAGTAACAGGTATCAGTTCTTTATCATGATACTGTTTAATTATCAATAATCTATACACAGTTGTAACTTGCTATTTTTCTTTGATATGAAAATAATAAAGTATTCTACTGGTAATATCAATAATTTGATAAACTTTTTCTCTAGATTCTTGTCAATATATTAGTATAATTTCTTTAGCTTCTTTTTATTCAATCAATATATCAGCTTGTATATCAGTTCTTTTCCTTCTAGTAATGGTATCTTATAATTCTATTTTCTATATTCTGGTAAACTTTTAGACAGCTTTTTTTTCTTGAATATTTTTCTATAGTCCCAGTATTTCTTGGATACTATTTTTCTGATTTTCTCAGATATATTCCAGCTTGTCTTCTCAAGTAAAGTCCCAGCAGTTTTTTTGTATTCAATAGTATTTATCTATTCAATTAATTATTTTTGTGCTATCTGTCCTTGATTGCTCAACTTATTTATTGCTGTAGTCTTATACTTAGTTTTCTGTAAACTGTAGATTGTTTCCAGTGTCAAGTCTGGTACTGGAGAATATCTATATCTGTTTAGCCTTATTATTTCCTTCTGCCAGTGTATATCAGAGTTGTACAGCTTCAACCAGAGTAGTTTCAAGATAATATTATAACTCTCTAGATTGGTCACATTGAAGCTTACAAGCTCTTGGTATCCCTGTATCACTAATAGTTCTAGGCATGTTTTCTATTGTACAAAGTCTAGCTAACTTCTGCCTAACCTGTTTAGTTAATACAGTTATTCCTTTAATTCTGTTAATAGCCCAGCTCTTTTTATAAAACTTCTGTCTATAAAAATTCCAGTTGCCCCTGAATTAATCAAGGTATATATACAGTATCCTCTCAAAGTTACAGTAACTGCTAGGTAACTGTCTTGATCTATATTAGCTAATAACTGTCCTGTTACATTGCTCATAGGTATTTATTTATAGTAATACTGTTATTTTCTATCTGCAGTTATAAAGTATCAGTCTTCTGTTTTAATTTCTATAATAGATCTTTTGAAATTCTTTTAAATACTGTCATCTATTGCTTGACTAGTTCTTTCTATATTTCAAATACTCCAGGTTTGTTTCTTTCTAGTCAGTCTTATAGTATCTTAACTTCATTCTGCTATAGATCTATAATTATTATTTTAGCCTGTATTTCCTTACATTGAGCCTTATAATATATTCATAACTCAGTACTTTTATTATACCAATGATATTGCTCTTCTTCCCAGTATTCTATTAGCTCTGCTGGTCTCTATATATAATTGATCTTGTATACATTGTACCCCAGCTTCCTGTATATTTCTGTACAGTATATCCAAGATATCCCTGTATATTATAGGTAGTTGATATTATACAATAGATGATCCATCTATTCTTTGAATATAAAAGTTGGCTCTTTAGAATAGCTTTTATTGCTGATCTATATTTTTTATAGTAGTTATAGAAAGTATCTATTTACTTGTTTTTCTCTGCAGTGTATTCTGTAATTATTTGTTTAATATAATAATTAAGTCAGTGCTCTGACCCTGCACTTGTTGTCACTTTTTAGTCTGGTATTATAGTAATCAGTTATTTCTTGATTTGTCCTGTAGTAGATATAGTCTATAATCTCTCTCTACAGCAACTCTGTATTTTTATCTTTATTGAAGCCTGAGATTGTATATTCTCCTGGCTATAATTCTTCTATCTGAATTGCTCTTAACTGCTTCAGTGGATCTGGATAGTACTGGTTATCTTTTACTTCCCAGTGGAATGGACAGCTATCTGTGTAACAGAATGACCAATGTATCCCTTTATACTGTAGATATTTAACATTTACTTTATCTTGTAAACTGAGCTATTTCAGTGCCTTCTGAGCATCTTTCTATACTTCAACTTCATTGTATCACTTGCAATCTTTTATATTATATCTATACAGCTTATAATAGTAGTGGATTGAATTATTTCTAATTTACTGAATTTCTTTATCTTGCATTTTCTCATGCTACTTGCAATTGCATGCAAATATAGGAAATTTATAGTATTATAAATATTTCAGATCTATAATATTCTAGTTTTACTTCTTCCAGTGATAGTTACAATCTTTATTACTTTTTTATAGATTTCCTGACTTTTGTTGCCTCTCACACTCTTCCCAGTATAGATTCTGATAGTCAGGTAATAGATGCTCTATCTTTATTGTTCTAGTTAGCCTGGCTGCCTTACTGTCAATTTCTGCTTGTTAAATTTCTATTAGTCCTTGGAATATCTGTTCTACTATAACTTCTTATAGCTTATTCTATTTATCTGCTGTGTTACTAGTTTCAGCTCTAGTTGTATACAGAAATTGTTGTTCATTTCTACCAGTATCAGCAGTAAGATAGTATTGTTTCCTTGTAATTGCCTTCAGCTCTCTTTATAGCTGGTTTCTGTTCTTCTTATAGCAATTTCTCATGAAGTGTCCTGATTTCTTATAAAAGAAATACAACTTCTTCTAGTATAGCTTGTCTTTTTTATAGTTCTAGCTTCTTATAGTTGTATCTAGTTCTATAGATTGTAATCTATAAAGATTATAGTTTTCTCTGTATATCTATTGCTTCATGGCATGGTTTGGAAACTGTTTGTAACCTTTTTATTCTAGGTGTCTTTTCTAAATTCTTATATCTATGTATACCACATGTTTAATCATTTCAGATAGTGTGTTGAGTTGTTCCTCCAATCTTGCTATCTTATCCTTGACCTTCTCTTTGAGCCTGTCGTACACAGCTCCTGTTAATACACTATCATTCCAGTCCAATACTACAGCTAGTCATTGGAATTCTGCTAGGTATCCAGCTGTATCTTTTATTTGTCAAATTTATCTAATTTTCTGCACTGCTGTTGCCTCTTCATTGGTAATTCCAAAATTTACTATTAATATATTTTTAAACAGTTTAAAATCCTTTATTGCAAGAATTCTCTCAGTCTCAATAGATATAAGATCCCTAGAATCTTTTCTACTAAACTATATTGTCAGATAGAGTTGCACTCATACTACTACTTCTCCTTGCAGGTGTTGTACTGCCACCAAGTACTTGTCAGTCTTTGTCAACTTGGTATTGAATTGAAAGTAGATCTTGAAATATACTAGAAAAGATCTGAGCTTGCTTCTAGTTCTGTTAAAAAATTGGATTTTCACTTTCTTTGCAATGTCTTCTTTCTCCTGGCTTATGAGTTGCACTGCAACTTAATTCTCAATATTAACTGCTTATTTATACATCTGGTCAATTATTTCTTGCTGCTCTTTAACCTTTATCTCAAGCTTCTGGATCTGAGCCAGTAAGGCTTGTACTGTAACTGCTGTAGACATGTTTTTCTATTAATTAGTTCTTTCTAAGCTAGAGTGATACTTACCTGAATCAACAAAGTGTTCTTTGTCTTATATAGTTGAAAGACAAAGAAGGTTATTGTAACCTTGTATAGTTAAAAAATTCTAAAGAAGTTGTAGTTTTATATCTTTCAAGCTAATACTTTAAAAGATAGATGTTCAATGTATTACAAAGTACCTTGTCTAATTAAGCAGGGCAGAACTTCAACTAAACCTCAGGGATTTGTAATACTCTTAGAGAATATACTCTGGTATATACCAAGCTTGCTTATTACTCTAAGCTGGCATTGTAGGCCTTAGCTTACTATAGTAATAGAGGGTGATCTACTTCTCTAAAGAGATGAAGTAATCCAGCTAGAGGACAGCCTTGTACTGTATATCAGAGAAGGTCTAATAGAATGCAAAGATAGAATATATATAATATCAAAGTAGAATTGCAGTGCTGTTGTAGCTAGTAATCTAGAACTAAGAATAAATCTAAGATCAGTATTGTTATTGAATACAAAGTAGAAGACTTCTATTTCTAAAGGTAGGGGAAACACATCCTTTATATATATAATGAAAATTCTGTAATAGATCTAGTAGATTGTATAGATATAGTAGATCTGAATTTACTAGGTCTACTGAGTCTATTAAATCTATTATTCTCTGTTATATAACTTCTTTATTATATAATCTCCAGCTCTAGAAATTCTTCCAGTTCTGCTATATTTCTTTCTCCTGAGTCATCTTTTAACTAATAATTCCTGTTAGTCTGTAATACTAGTAATCTAGAATTAAAAGTAGATCTAAGATCAGTATTATTATTGAATACAAAGTAGAAGACTTCTATTTCTAAAGATAGAAGAAATATATTCTTTATATATATAATAAAAACCTCTAGTAAATCTGGTAGATTGTATAAATATAGTAAATCTGAATTTACTGTATCTACTGAGTCTACTAAGTCTACTGTTTCTGTTATATAACTTTTTATTATATAATCTCCAGCTCTGAAAGTTCTTCTAGTTCTACTGTACTTTTTTTCTCTAAGTTATTATTAATTAATAATTTTTATTAATTTGTAATATTATTCTTTCCTTCTTTAGTAAGCTGTTCCAGCAATTTCTTTTTTTTATAACTATTGCTTGTTCTACTTTTTTATAGTTATTCTTCTTCTTCTGTAAGTTTCTGAAATATATTAACTATAGCATCCAGTTGTACTACCTCCAACAAGATCTGTACTGCTGATATTGAATATCTAGATATTATTATATCTTCTTTATATTATTGTTGTAAACAATTAAAGAAATCTTGTATTATATCAGAATATAATAAATATTATAGCAAATGTATTTGTTAAGACAAATTCTGTATTTATAACTCAAACTTTGTTTCTTACTCTGACTAGAACAAACTGTATCATGCTTATAATAAAATCAAAGCTAATAAATATTGTATAGAAGAGGAGCAGACTCAATACAATACTGATATTACCTGTCTAAGTAATAAATTGACCTATTTCTTTGCTGTTTGTCAAGAATTTATAAATTAAAACTGTTATCTTTATAATCAAGAAAAGTTCTTAAATAACTGTATAGGCAAATTCCTTGAATCTGATGCTCAAATTCTTGAAGAATTAGAAAAATTAGAAGAGAAGGAAAATAAAAGAAAATAGACTGAAGCTACAGCTACAGACAAACTGCAAGCTCTATTAATTATTATCAGCAATATTCTCTCTTCTTCTGATTTCAATTTTACAGCTTTTGATAGTACTGTAATACTTTTCAAGTATTCTTTAAATTCTTGATAAATTTCCAAGTACTGTTTAACTGTAGATATTCTTTCTATTTTACAAGATAGTATTATTCATTCTCTAATACTGTATTTTTTAGAATTTTCTTAACTTTGTATTTGTTCAGTTCTTTATTCTTGACTTCAAGTAAATATTGTCTAGTATTCTGAAGTACTTTTTTAATTAGCAAGATATAGAAAGTTGAATATATTTGTATCTTTTTCAGTAAAGTGAGTTTGTATATAACTGGTTCAATCTATTCTAAAACTCTGAAAGATCTGAGTTTTTGATGATTAAATTTATTATTTAATTACTTTATCTTTATATTTCTTTGTAAAAGATATACTTTCTCCCTTCTTTTAAAAACTGATATCTTCTAGTATTTCTTATTATAATAATATTTTATCTGTTTACTGTAGAATTTCAAGTTTAATTGCAGTTACTTGTACAATTTTTAAAGTTTTTAAACTTTTATCTCTTCTAAATATACTCTTGTTTCTGTATATTGCAGTATTTATAGAATATCTAGTTCTTGCCTATAATTTATAAAATATAGTATATATCCTGTTATTATATACTTTGAACTGTTGTAAGCAATCTGTACTGTCAGTAATAGTAAAATCTAGTTATCTTATCAGTTATTTATATAATTCTTTAAGTATTGCTCTACTATCTGATTCAATCTTTCTACTAATCTATCTGCTTGCAGATAGTATACTATTGTAGCTTGGTGTCTTATATTTAAGTATACTGTAAATATTCTCCAGAAATATTCTATAAACTTCAGATCTTTATCTGAAATAATCTTTTCAAATAATCTGTAATTTATAAATATATTCTGTAGTAGTATATATACTATCTCTAGTACTGATATTTTTTTAATAAATAGTAAGAAGTATATATATTTAGTTAATTGATCTGTAATTATTAGAATAGAATTATACTCTATTTCTATTTATAGTTTCTTGAATTTCAGTAACTTTACAATGAAATCTATTACTATCAATTTCTACAGTACTTATAAATGAGGTATTAACTGTAGCAAGCTATACTTTTTATATTAATTTGCTTTATTTTGTATACAATTGCAGCCTTGTATATAATTTTTAACTAATATCTATAATCTTAGCTAATAATAATTTCTTGAAATTCTTTTCTGAGTTTTTTCAATTTTAAAATATCCTGCTGTTGAATTGTTATAATTCTTTTAGAGAATTCTGTTCTTTAATCTTAGTAGAATATAAATCAGTTCTTTGTATAATAGCAAACTGTTGCTATTTTTAAACTTGTCTTTATATTTAATCTTTAATACAGTAGAATTGTTCTGTATCTAAGTTTGTAATTTGTCTTTAAGCTCTACTGATATAATAACCAATTATATAGTTTTTAAAGTCTGATAATTAAAGACTAGAGTATTTATATCTTCTACAGTTTTAAAAAGTACTTATTTTTCTTTGTAAACTGTTATCAGATCTGATTATCTGTTTAATATATCTGTCTAAATATTGTTCTTTCCTTTGCAATACTGTATTCTAAAATTATAGACTGCTAAGATTTCTGATTAACAAGCTTGACATTGCATCAACTTCTTTGTAATTATAAAGTATTGAAGATTGTAATAATCTAAAATTATAATTATCTGATAATTTGTACTTTTTAAATATACTTACTATTTTTTCAATACTACTACTATTGCAAGTAGTTCTTTATTATAAATATTATAGTTCTGTTCAACTGATATTATTGATTTTGTATAGCAAGTAATCAGTTTCTTTTTTTCTTAATTATTCTTTTATTGTAATCTTGCTTTTATTATACAATTCAATATATCTGTATCTATAATTACAGATTTTATAAAATTAAAATATATCTATATTTCTCTTTTTTAGAAAACTTTCTTGATTATTTCAAATACTTTCTACTGTTATTTTCTCTAATGAAACTTGATATCTTTCTTGAAAAGAGATATAAAAAGTTTTATCAGGTCTGAAAACTTTTCTATAAACTGTTAATAGTAGTTTATAAGTCTATATAATACCTGGACTTCAGTTACAGTTTTTAATATCAGCTACTTTTTTATTATCTGAATCTTTGCTGGATCTATCTGTATATTCTTTGTAGTAATAATATATTCTAGAAACTCAATTTCCTTCTTAGAGAATTTGCACTTTTCCAGTTTTAATAGTATATCTTTTTCTTATAGCCTGTTAAGTATTATCTTCACTTTCTCAGTATATTTTATCCTTGTACTATCAGTAAAGATCAGGATATTATCTAGATATACAACTACAAAATTGTCTAAAAATTTGTAAAGAAGTTTATTAATTATTACTTGAAATATTACTAGTATATTAATTAGCCTGAACAGTATAATTAAGTACTTAAAGTATCTGTAGTATATTTAAAATATTGTTTTCTATTCTTTATCTTCTTTAATCCTGATTTAGTTATATTCTGCTTTTAAATCTAGTAAAGTAAACTATTTAATTCTTTAAAATTAGTTCTGTATTTTCTCAATCAAAGATAACAGATATCAGTTCTTTATTATAATACTGTTTAATTATCAATAATTTATATATAGTTGTAACTTGCTATTCTTCTTTGATATAAAGATAATAGAGTATTCTACTAGTAATATTAATAGTCTGATAAACTCTTTCTCTAGGTTCTTGTTAATATATTGGTGTAATTTCTTTAACTTTTTTTTATTTAATTAATATATTAGCTTGTATATCAGCTCTTTTTTTTCTAGTAATAGTATCTTGTAATTCTATTTTCCATATTCTAGTAAACTCTTAGACAGCTTTTTCTTCTCAAATATTTCTTTATAGTTCCAGTATTTTTTAAGTACTATTTTTCTAATTTCTTCAGATATATTTTAGCTTGTCTTCCTGAATAAAATTCTGGCAGTTTTTTTATATTCAATAGTATTTATCTATTCAATTGATTATTTTTATACTATCTATCCTTGGTTACTCAGCTTATTTATTGCTGTAGTCTTGTATCTAGTTTTCTGTAAACTGTAAATTGTTTCTAGTATCAAGTCTGGTACTGAGAAATATCTATATCTGTTTAGCCTTATTATTTTCTCCTGCCAATGTATATTAGAGTTGTACAGCTTTAATCAGAGTAGTTTCAAGATAATATTGTAACTCTCTAGATTAATTATATTGAAGTTTACAAACTCTTAGTATCTCTGTATTACTAATAGTTCTAGATATATTTTCTATTGTATAAAGTCTAGCTAACTTCTATTTAACCTGTTTAGTTAATACAGTTATTTCTTTAATTCTGTTAATAGCCTAGCTCTTTTTATAAAACTTCTATTTATAAGAATTCCAGTTGCCTCTGAATTGATTAAGATATATATACAGTATTCTTTCAAGATTACAGTAACTGTTAGATAGCTGTTTTAATTTATATTAATTAATAACTGTCCTGTTATATTGCTTACAGGTACTTATTTATAGTAATACTATTATTTTTTATCTGCAGTTGTAAAGTATCAATTTTCTGTCTTGATTTCTATAATAAATTTTTTAAAATTCTTTTAAATACTGTTGTCTATTACTTAACTAGTTTTTTTCAGATTTTAAATACTTCAAATTTATTTTCTTCTAGTCAGTTTTATAATATCTTGGCTTTGCTCTGCTATAGATCTATAGTTGTTATCTTAGCCTGTATTTCCTTGTATCAAGCCTTGTAATATATTTATAATTCAGTACTTTTATTATACTAATAATATTGCTTTTTTTCTCAGTATTCTATTAACTCTACTGATCTCTATATATAATTGATTTTGTATATATTGTACTTCAGTTTTCTATATATTTTTGTACAGTATATCCAAGGTATTTCTGTGTGTTGTAAATAGTTGATATTGTATAATAAGTAATCTATCTATTCTTCAGATATAAAAGTTAGCTTTTTAAAATAGCTTTTATTACTAATCTGTACTTTCTATAGTAGTTATAGAAAGTATCTATTTACCTGTTTTTCCTTGCAATATATTCTGTAATTATTTATCTAATATAATAATCAAGTCAGTGCTCTGACTCTGTACTTGTTGTTATTCTTTAATCTAGTATTATTGTTACAGACTAATAGAGACTATTAGTTGACAATAACCTAGAGAAGTAGAGATACAGTAGAACAGAAAAACCAGTGAAACTTAGAAGTTATATAACTGGAAGATTATATGATCTAAGTAGTAGAACTGGTAGCACCAGTAGATCAATATCTACCAGGTCTACCAGATCTACAGATAGTAGACTCAGTAGTACTAGTAGATTAATATCTACCAAGTCTACCAGATCTACCACAGGATTTTCATCATGTATATAAAGGACATGTTTCCCCTACTCTTAGAAACAGAAGTCTTCTACTTTGCATTCAATAATAATACTGATCTTAGACCTACTCTTAGTTTTAGATTACTAGCTATGACAGCACTGCAATTCTACTTTGATATTATATATACTCTATCTTTGCATTCTATTAGGCCTTCTCTGATATACAGTGCAAGGCTGTCCTCTAGCTAGATTATTTTGTCCCTTTGAAGAAGTAGATTATTCTCTATTACTACAGTAAGCTAAGGCCTACAATGCTGGCTTAGAGTAATAAGCAAGCTTGATGTATACCAGAGTGTATTTTCTAAAAGTATCACAAACTTCTGAAGTTTAGTTGAGGTTCTGCCCTATTTAATCAGACAAGATACTTTGTAATACATTGAATATCTATCTTTTAAAGTATTAGCTTGAAAGATATAAAACTATAAATCTCTTCAGAACCTTTCAACTATACAAGATTACAATAATCTTCTTTGTTTTTTAACTATACAAGACAAAGAACACTTTGTTGATTCAGGTAAGTATTATCCTAGCTTAGAAAGAACTAATTAATAGAAAGATATATCTACAGCAGTTACAGTACAAGCCTTACTAGCTCAGATTCAGAAGCTTGAGACCAAGGTCAAAGAACAGCAAGAAATAATTGATTAGATATATAAATATACAGTTAATATCAAGAATCAAATTGCAGCACAATCTACAAGCTAGGAGAAAAAAGACATTGCAGAGAAAGTAAAGATTCAATCTTTCAACAGAACTAGAAGCAAGCTTAGACCTTTTCTAGCACATTTCAAGATCTACTTTCAATTCAATACCAGGTTGACAAAGACTGACAAGTGCTTGGTGGCAGTACAACACCTGCAAAGAGAAGCAGCAGTATGAGTACAATTCTATCTGACAATATAGTTTAGCAGAAAAGATCTCAGGGATCTTATACCTATTGAGACTGAGAAAATCCTTGTAATAAAAGATTTCAGACTGTTCAAGATAGTATTAACAGTGAATTTTAGAATTACTGACAAAGAGGCAATAGCAGCACAGAAAATCAGATGGATTTGATAAATAAGAGATACAGCTGGATACCTAGCAGAATTCCAATGACTAGCTGCAGTATTGGACTGGAACAATAGTGTATTAACAGGAGCTGTGTACAACAGGCTCAAAGAAAAGGTCAAGGATAAGATAGCAAGGTTGGAGGAACAACCCAATACACTATCTAAGATAATTAAACATGCAGTATGTATAGACACAAGGATTTGGAAAAGATGCCTAGAACAAAAAAGCTACAAATAGTTTTCAAACTATACAGCAAAGTAACAGATATGCAGAGAAAACTATAATCCTTATAGACTATAATCTATAGAACTAAATACAATTACAAGAAGCCAGGACTATGAAAAAGACAAGCTATATTAAAAAAAATTGTGTTTCTTTTATAAGAAATCAGGACACTTTACAAGAAATTGCTACAAGAAATACAGAAACCAGTTACAACAAGAGCTGAGAGCAACTACAAGAGAATAATACTACTCTACTACTGATACTGGTAGAAACAAACAACAATTCCTGTATATAACTAGGGCTGAAACTAGTGATACAGCAGATAAGTGAGATAAGCTACAAGAAGTTATAGTGGAACAGATATTTTAAGAACTAATAGGGACTTGACAAGCAGAAATCAACAGTGAGACAGCCAGGCTAACTGGAATAACAAAGATAGAGTATCTATTACCTGACTATCAGAATCTACACTGGGAAGAGTGTAAAAAGCAACAAGAGTCAGGAAATCTACAAGAAAGTAGCAAAGATTACAACTATTACTGAAAGAAAAAGAACCAGGATATTATAGATCTAGGACATTTATAATACTATAAATTTCCCACATTCACATGCAATTGCAAGTGGCACAAGAAAATACAAGATAAGGAAATTCAGTAAATCAGAGATAATCCAACCTACTACTATTATAGACTGTACAGATGTAATGTGAAAGATTGCAAGCAATACAATAAAGTTGAAGTATAGAAAGATGCCCAGGAGGCACTGGAATAGCCCAGTTTACAAGACAAGGCAAATATTGAATATCTACAGTATGAAGAGATACATTGGTCATTTTGTTATACAGATAGCTGTCTATTTCACTGGGAAGCAAAAGACAACCAGTACTATTCAGATTCACTAAAGCAGTTAAGAGCAACTTAGACAGAAGGGTTGTAGCCAGGAGAATATACAATCTCAGGCTTTGACAAGAATGAAAATACAGAGTTACTGTAGAGAGAGATTATAGACTATATCTACTATAGGACAAATCAAGAAATAACCAGTTATTATAATACCAGACTAAAGAGTGACAACAAGTGCAGGATCAGAGCACTGACTTGATTGTTATATTAGACAAACAATTGCAGAATACACTGCAAGGAGAAACAGGTGAATAGATACTTTCTATAACTACTATAGAAGGTACAGATCAGCAATAAAAGCTATTCTAGAGAGCCAACTTTTATACCTGAAGAATAGATGAATTACCTATTGCACAACATCAATCACCTACAACACACAGGAATACCTTGGGTATACTGTACAGAAATATGCAGGAAGCTGGGGCACAATATATACAAGATCAACTATACATGGAGACCAGCAGAGCTAACAGAATACTGGGAAGAAGAGCAATATCATTGGCATAATAAGAGTACTGAGTTACAAATATATTATAAGGCCCAATATAAGAAAATACAGGCTAAAATAACAATTACAGATTTATAGCAGAGCAAAGCCAAGATACTACAAGATAGATTAGAAGAAAACAAATCTAGAGTATTTGAAATCTGGAAAGAACTAGTCAAGCAATAGATAACAGTATTTGAAAGAATTTTGAAAGATCTATTATAGAAATCAAGACAGAAGACTGATACTTTACAACTACAGACAGAAAACAACAGTATTATTATAAACAAGTGCCTGTAAGCAATATAACAGGACAGTTATTAGCTAATATAGATTGAGACAGCCACCTAGCAGTCACTGTAATCTTGAGAGAATACTATATATATACCTTGATTAATTCAAAGGCAACTGGAATTCTTATAGACAGAAGTTTTATAAGAAGGGCTGGACTATTAATAGAATTAAAGGAATAACTGTATCAACTAAACAGGTTAGGCAGAAGTCAGCTAGACTTTGTACAACAGAAAATACATCTGGAACTATTAGTGATACAGGGATACCAAGAGCTTGTGAGCTTCAATATGACCAACCTAGAGAGTTACAATATTGTCTTGGAACTATCCTGGTTGAAACTGCACAACCCTGATATACACTGGCAGGAGAGAACAATAAAGCTAAACAGATGTGAATATTCCCCAGTACCAGACTCAATACCAGAAATAATCCACAGTTTACAGAAAACTAAGTGCAAGGCTACAGTGATAGATAAGCTGAGTAACCAAGAACAGACAGTACAAAAACAATCAATTAAATAGATAAATGCTATTGAATATAAAAAGACTGCTAGAATCTTACTCAGGAAAATAAACTAGAACATATCTGAAGAAATCAGAAAAATAGTATTCAAAAAATACTGAGACTATGAAGAAATATTTGAAAAGAAAAAGCTGTCTAAGAGTTTACCAGAATATAGAAAATAGAACTATAAAATACTATTGCTAGAAGAAAAAGAGCTGATACACAAGTCAATATATCAACTGAATAAAAAGGAGCTAAAGAAATTACACCAATATATTAACAAGAACCTAGAGAAAGGGTTTATCAGACTATTAATATCACTAGCAGAATACCTTATTATTTTTATATCAAAAAAAGATAGCAAGTTATAACTGTGTATAGATTATCAACAATTAAACAGCATTATAATTAAGAACTGATACCTGTTACCTTTGATTGAGGAAATACAGGATCAATTTCAAGAAACTAGATAATTCACTTTACTAGATTTAAAAGCAGAATACAACTAAATCAGGATAAAAGAAGGCAAGAAATAGAAAACAGTGTTTTGAACATACTACAGACACTTCAAGTACTTGATTATACTATTTGAGCTAACTAATACACCAGCAACATTCCAAGCAATAATTAACAAGCTTCTTTACAAGTTTCTGAACAATTTTATAGTTGTATACCTGGACAACATCCTGATCTTTACTGATAGTACAAGAATAGAATATACTGAGAAAGTAAAGGTAGTGCTTAATAGATTAAAAGAAAAAGATATACTGTTGAAACCAGAGAAGTGTAAATTCTCTAAGAAGGAAATCAAGTTCCTAGAATATATTGTTACTACAGAGAGTATACAGATAGATCCAGCAAAGATTCAAGCAATAGAAGAGTAGCTGACACTGAAAACTGTAACTAAAGTCTAGGTATTACACAGACTTGCAAACTACTACTGACAGTTTATAAAAGAGTTTTCAAATCTGATAAAACCTTTTATATCCCTTTTCAAGAAAGATATCAAGTTTCATTGAAGAGAATAACAGCAGAAAGTGTTTGAAGTAATTAAGAAAGCTTTTTAGAAAGAAGAAATACAGATATATTTTAACTCTACAAAACCTGCAATTATAGATACAGATATATTAGATTGTGCAATAGAAGCAAGACTACAGCAAGAGAACAATTAAAGAAGAAAGAAACTGATTGCTTGCTATACAAGATTAATAATACCAGCTGAACAGAACTATAATATTTACAACAAAGAACTACTTGCAATAGTAGTAGCACTGAAGAAATAGCAAGTATATTTGAAAGATACAAATCACCAGGTAATTATAATTTCAGACTATTACAACCTTCAATACTTTACAACTATAAAGAAGTTGATATAATGTCAAGTTCATTGATCAGAGACCTTAGCAGCCTATGATTTTAGAATACAGCATTGCAAAGGAAAGGACAATACTTGGGCAGATATATTAAGCAGGCAGTCAGATTTGATAACAGCCTATAAAAAGAAATAAGCACTTTTTAAAACTGCAGAAGATATAAATACTCTAGTCTTTGATCACCAGGCTTTAAGAGCTACACAATTGGTCACTACATTGATAGAGCTTGAAGATAAATTACAAACTCAGACACAGAATGATTCTACTGTATTGAAGATTAAATATAAAGACAAGTTCAAGAATAGCAACAGTTTGCTATTATACAAAGAACTGATTTACATTCTACTGAAATTGAGAAACAGAATTCTCAGGAAGAATTACAACAATCTAATAGCAGGATATTTTGAAATTGAGAAAATCCAGAAGAGGATTTCAAGAAACTATTATTAGCTAGAATTATAGATATCAGTTAGAGATTATATATAAAACTGCAATTGCATATAAAATAAAGCAAATTGATATAAAAAGTATAGCTTGCTACAGCTGATACCTTACTTACAAGTACTATAGAAATCAATAGCAATAGATTTCATTGTAAAGTTACTGAAATTCAAGAAACTGTAAATAGGAATAAAGTATAATTCTATTCTAACAGTTACAGATCAATTGACTAAATATATATACTTCTTACTGTTTATTAAAGAAATGTCAGTACCAGAAATAGCATATGTACTATTACAGAATATATTTGCAAATTATGAATTGCCTGAAGAGATTATCTCAGATAGAGATCTGAAGTTTATAGGATATTTCTGGAAAATATTTACAGTATACTTAGGTATAAAACACCAGGCCATGACAGTGTACTATCTGCAGGCAGATAGATTGGTAGAAAGATTGAACCAGACAGTAGAGCAATACTTACAGAATTATATAAATAACTGACAAGATAACTGGGTTTTACTATTGCTGACAGTACAGATTGCCTACAACAGTTCAAAACATGCAATGACAGGATATACATCATATTTTGCAAATTATAGGTGAGAACCAGATATTCTATAAATACTGCAACACACAGAAACAAGAGTGCATCTAGAAGAGATAAAAATTCAAAAACTTTGAAAATTGTATAAGCAACTGCAATTAAACTTGGAATTCTACAGTGAACAGATGAAATATTATTACAATGAGAAACACCAGAAGGCACTAACTTTTAAAGGGGGAGAGAGAGTGTATCTTTTATAAAGAAATATAAAGACAAAACAACCAAGCAACAAACTTGATTATTGAAAACTTGAACTTTTCAAAGTCTTGGAACAGATTGAACCAGTTATATATAAACTTACTTTACTAAAAAAGATGCAGATACACCTGACTTTCTATATCTTACTAATTGAAAAAGCACTCTAGAACACCAGACAATATTCACTCAAAGTCAAGAACAAAGAACTGAACAAATACAAAGTTGAAGAAATTCTAAAAAATGCAGTATTAGAAAACAAACAATATTATCTTGTAAAATAGAAAGGATACCTACAGTTGGACAGTACTTGAAAATCTGTCAAGAATTTGGAAAATACTCAGAGAGCATTGCAGCACTATTAAAAGCTGTGAAGTTGAAACCAGAAGGAGAGGGGATATTGCTAATAGTAGCTAGCAGAGCTTGCAGTTTATCTGTAGCTATAGCCTTGGCCTGTTTTCTTTTATTCTCCTCCTCCTCTAATTTTTCTAACTCCTTGAGAATTTGGGCATTAGATTCAAGAAATTGGCCTACACAATTATTTAAGAATTTCTCTTGTTGACAGAGTTACTAGATGTAACTTATTGATTCTTGGAGAGCAGTGAAAAGACAAGATTATTCTACTTCAGTGTAATATTTATCTATTTCAATCTTCTCTCAGGTACAGTATAACTTGTTCTATTCAGACCTAGAAACAAAGGAAGAATTGCAAATACAAGGTTTACTCTGCTAAATATATTTACTACAATGTTTATTGCATTCCAATATAATGCAAGGTTTTTTAGCTTATTCACAGTATTGATACAGAGAAGATATGATAATGTCTATAAGTTCAATGTCAGCAGCTTGAACTTAGTTTTTGGCAGTACAACTAGGAGCTATAGTTAACATATTCCAGAGAACACCTACAGAAAGAGAAAGAAGAACAACTGAAAGTAGGAACAGCACCAGTTATAAAGAAAAGAGACAGATTGCTGGGACAGCTTACTAGGAAGGGAGGAGATAATATTACAGATTAACAGAGACTATTTGTTACAGACTAACAGAGACTATTAGTTGACAATGACCCAGAGAGATAGAGGCACAGTAGAATAGAGAAACCAGTAAAACTTAGAAGTCATGTAACTGGAAGATTATATAATTCAAAGTAGTAGAACCAGTAGCACTGATAGACTTGTCTACCAGATCTACCAGATCTACAGATAGTAGATTCAGTAGTACTGGTAGATTTATCTATCAGATCTACCAGATCTACCAAGAAAATCATTATATATATAAAAGATATATTTCCCTTATCTTTAGAAACAGAAGTCTTCTACTTTACATTCAATAACAATACCAATTTTAGATCTATTCTTAGTTTTAGATTACTAGCTACAACAGCACTGCAATTCTACTTTAATATTATATAAGCCCTATCTTTACATTCTATTAAGCCTTCCCTGATATACAGTGCAAGGCTGTCCTCTAGCTGGATTACTTCATTCCTTTGGAAAAGTAGATTACCTTCTATTACTACAGTAAGCCAAGGCCTACAACACTGGCTTAGAGTAATAAGCAAGCTTGGTGTATATCAGAGTATATTCTCTAAGAGTATTACAGACCTCTGAGGTTTAGTTGAGGTTCTACCCTGTTTAATTGAACAAGGTACTTTGTAATATATTGAACACCTATCTTTCAAAGCATCAGCTTGAAGAATATAAAACTACAAACCTCTTCAGAATCTTTCAACTATACAAGATTACAATAACCTTCTTTGTCTTTCAACTATATAAGACAAAGAACACTTTGTTGATTCAGGTAAGTATCACTCTAGCTTAGAAAGAACTAACTAATAGGAAGATATATCTACAGCAGTTACAGTACAAGCCTTACTAGCTCAGATTCAGAAACTTGAGACCAAGGTCAGAGAGTAACAGGGAATAATTGACTAGATATATAAATATACAGTTAATATTGAGAATAAAGTTGCAGTGCAACCTACAGGCCAGAAGAAAGAAGATATTGCAGAGAAAGTGAAGATTCAATCTTTCAACAGAACTAGAAGCAAGCTCAGACCTTTTCTAGCACATCTCAAGATCTACTTTCAATTTAATACCAAGTTAACAAAGACTGATAAGTGCTTGGTGGCAGTACAACACCTGCAAGAAGAAGCAGCAGTATGAATGCAATCCTATATGATAACATAGTTCAGTGGAAAAGATCCTAGAGATCTTACACCTATTGAGACTGAGAGAATCCTTGTAATAAAGGATTTTGGACTGTTCAAGAAAGTATTAACAGTAAATTTTAGAATCACTGATAAAGAGGCAACAGCAGCACAGAAAATCAGACAGATTCAATAAACAAGAAATACAGCTAGATACCTAGTAGAATTCCAACAACTAGCTGCAGTATTGAACTGGAACAATAGTGCATTAGCAGGAGCTGTATATAATAGGTTCAAAGAGAAGGTCAAGGATGAAATAGCAAGGTTGGAGGAATGATCTAACATACTATCTGAGATGATTAAACATGCAGTACATATAGATACAAGGATTTGGGAAAGATATCTAGAACAAAAAAACTACAAACAGTTTCCAAACCACACTGCAAAGCAACAAATGTGTAGAGAAAACTACAATCCTTATAGACTACAACCTATAGAACTAGATACAACTATGAAAAGCCAGGACCATGAGAAAGACAAGCTATACTAGAAGAAGTTGTATTTCTTTTACAAGAAACCAGGACACTTTACAAGAAATTGCTATAAGAAGAACAGAAACCAGCTATAAAGAGAGCTGAGGGCAATAACAAGAGAGCAATACTATTCTACTACTGATACTGGTAGAAACAAACAACAATTCCTACATACAACTAGGGCTGAAACTAGTGACACAGTAGATAAGTAGAATAAGCTACAAGAAGTTATAGTAGAACAGATATTCCAAGGACTAATAGAAACTTAACAAGCAGAAATTAACAGTGAGGCAGCTGAGCCAACTGAGATAATAAAAATAGAGTATCTATCACCCAACTATCAGAATCTACACTGGGAAGAGTGTGAGAAACAGCAAGAGTTAGAAAATCTACAAGAAGGTAGCAAAGATTGCAACTATCACTGAAAGAAGAAGAACTAGAATATTACAGATCTGGAATATCTACAATACTACAAATTTCCCACTTTTGCATGCAATTGCAAATAGTACAAGAAAATACAGGATGAGAAAATTCAGTAAATCAGAAATAATTCAACCCATTACTATTATAGGCTGTATGGATGTAAGGAGAAAGATTGCAGGCAATGCAACAAAGCTGAAGTATAGAAAGATGCTCAAGAGGCACCAGAATGGCCCAGTTTACAAGACAAGGTAAATGTCAAACATCTACAGCATGAAGAGATACATTGGTCATTCTGTTATACAGATAGCTGTCTATTCTACCAGAAAGTAAAAAACAACCAGTACTATCCAGATCCACTGAAGCAGTTAAGAGCAACTCAGACAGAAGAGTTGTAGCCAGAAGAATATACAATCTCAGGCTTTGACAAGGATGAAAACACAGAGTCACTGTAGAGAGAGATTATGGACTATATCTACTACAGGACAAATTAAGAAATAACCAGTTACTACAATACTAGATTAAAGAGTAACAACAAGTGCAGGGTCAGAGCACTGACTTGGTTGTTATATTGGACAAACAATTGCAGAATGCACTGCAAGGAGAAACAGGCAAATAGACACTTTCTATAACTACTATAGAAGATATGGATCAGCAATAAAAGCTATTCTAGGAAGCCAACTTTTATACCTGAAGAATAGATGGATCACCTATTGTACAACATCAATCACCCACAACATACAGGAATACCTTGGGTATACTGTACAGGAATATACAGGAAGCTGGGGCACAACATATGCAAGATCAACTATATATAGAGACCAGCAGAGCCAACAGAATACTGGGAAGAAGGGCAATATTATTGATATAATAAAAGTACTGAGTTACAAATATATTATAAGGCCTGATGTGAGGAGACACAGGCTAAGATAATAACTACAGATCTATAGCAGAGCAAAGCCAAGATACTATAAAACAGACTAAGAGGAAACAAACCTGGAGTATTTGAAATCTAGAAAGAACTAGTTAAGCAATAGATAACAGTATTCAAAAGAATTTCAAAAGACCTATTATAGAAACCAAGACAGGAGACTGACATTTCACAACTATAGATAGGAAACAACAGTATTGCTATAAACAAGTACCTGTGAACAATATAACAGGACAGTTATTAGCTAATATAGATCAAGACAGCTATCTAGCAGTCACTGCAACCTTGAGAGGATACTACACATATACCTTGATCAATTCAGGGGCAACTGGAATTCTTATAGACAGAAGTTTTATAAGAAGGGCTGGACTATTGACAGAATTAAAGGAACAACTATATCAACTAAACAGGTTAGGCAGAAGTCAGCTAGACTTTGTACAACAGAAAACACACCTGGAACTATTAGTAATACAGGGAC